>JABCKV010000218.1:0-24407 GCA_018282005.1 Asterophora parasitica
CGTCTCCGCTCCTATAGTCCTTTATGTTGCTGATGTTTTAATTAATAGATACCCTCTTTGCAAACATTTCGAGCACTGGACTCCACCGCTAGCCCCGCCACAAGCATGGCTTTTTGATCACCGAAATAGCAACAGCTTTGACGATATTTTACTGGATATCCCCCTATCACACATCAGTACCATAGTGAAATTCACAGACCAGGTATGTGCAATCTCCCTCCAGGGTGACCGGCTCGAAGCATCACACATCGTCCCGAAGGGATGCGTTAATTGGGTATGCCACCTAGAGTTCAAATGAGCAGATACGCGATCATCAGGGAAGACAGTTCTTAAAACCATACCCTGAATGTTAAGGCGCGGGACGCCACGAACCCCCACGTAGACTCCACCAATAACCAGATCACGTTAAGAGCCGACCTCAATGATAGCGGTCTAAACCACGGCGATTTTTGTTTTTATCCCTACGCGGACCACTGGGTCCTTTTCTGGATGGGTCAAGCGTCTTGTCATCTTGCCCATGACTTCAATTTCCGTGTGGTCTCTTTAGTCCGCCGCATACGTGCCTTATACCTTTTCGGCCGATTCTCATGGACCATCTTCCTTTTGGCAACCCCGCATCTCTTGAATGCACCCGACCTGTTGTTTGCTCCAGTTCCATTCGATGATGACGATGACGCCGATGGTGGGCCTGGAGGTGGAAGGGGTGCAGGTGATGGTGCAAGCGGCGGGGGGGGAAAGGCGGAGGCGGTCGAGAAAGTGGATGATCCCTCAGGAAAATCGAGGCGGCGGAGGCGAAGACATGAACGAATGGAAGACAGGACAGCCAGGGACAGACGCCGAGGTCATAAAAGAAGACTCCAATGACATCCCCGATGTCTCTTTCATAACGCCCCGCGTTCTCGAGATTTTTAAGGACATCGATCGTCTAGTGACCGACGGAACACTACCGTACTCTGACAGCCCCGAGTGCGAGTGGTACCCTGGGTTCTCGCGCTCCGAGATGATATCGCACCTCCAGGATCTGTGGCAGTAGCCTGGAGGTGTGCGGGTTGCACTTGTTTCGGAGAGAGAGGAGTTGAACGGCATTTGAATCATATTAGCCTTGCGCCCGCCGCTGCCTACTGTATGCTTGATTCCCTATATTCACGATCTATTCCACTACATGACCCCTCATGGTGTCTCCATTGTCTCCTCGTCTCCAACTACCACCATCCCTTCCATACATCGCATCTGACCCATCCGTAAATTATGTACATGGCAATCACAGACACGCCTTTCTTGTAGCAAGTACTCATCCTGGTTACGCTCATTTTACTTGTCAATTTCAAGTCTCATGCGACTACGCCACAACTTAATCGTAGCGCAAACAGAAATTGACGGAGGATACCGTGGGTGCAGGGCGCGTGTGCGCAATGATGTTGCATTGAGCCGTCCGAATCCAGCACGCATTGGCTACTCGCGTGCACGATGCACATACGGAGATCAGCCACAACAGTATTGGTCGGGGTGAACGTGATGATATATGTCTTCGGTAACTGGTTAGTGGATCGTGCGGGCGAAAACATACATAAAGTGGTAACAAACATATCCACATGATCCCACTGCGTAATACTCGAACTCGGATTGCGCCACAAAATACGAAAACTTGGCGTTAGAGGGTATCGCTCCGTTATCTCCACGCCAAGGCAAAGATCTCCGAAAATCCTGTCTAGCAGTTGGCCAGTTGACTGGTCAATTTTGCTTTCTCTGCGGCGTCGACAGTGAGGCTGTAGTAGTATTTGACCTGCACCCATGCACGGACGTAGGTGCAGAGGTAGCTGCTCAACGGAGGAACCCAGTTTGCGGGATCTGTAGATGCGATGATTCATACACAATGGCCTGGACTGTCAGGATGTTGAGTTGTACATACCTTTGTCGCCTATTGAGATTGATTGACAGGGAGCTCCAATGAGTAATGTGCGGTATTTTTAGCTTTAGAGAAACAAGTACCTTTGGCTCGGTTCGAACTGCGATTTGGGATGAAGGGATCAGCATAAGCGACGTAGATCATGACATTGCTCCACGTACGAGGCGCTAACAGCGAGGAGTTGCGGACGATCGAGGTCGTTGGCAAAGGCTTCGCGCTGGGCATCAGACCAGAGCCTGGCACCCGAAACCCATGCCTGGGTCGAATTAGCTATAGTTAGCCTAGCGATAGAACTCGACGTACCTCTTTCAGTGGAACGAGATGGTCCTGTATAAGATACCGCTGATATCAGTGTGACTGAAAAGTGCATGGATATGAAAACGAACGATGTCGAAGGTGCTGGCGTCAGTGGTAACAGCATTGTCGTATACCGACGTCCAGGTGCCCGAGGTCGATTTGCAAGCGGTATCAGTCAAAACGTTGGCTCCATCGCGTTTCAGGACGGCTGTAAACAATGGATGGCTAGTGAATCAAAGCATCGCATTTCGTGTGTGATGTGCCACTTACTCTCCCTGGTGTCGCAGGTGCCAGAAACTGAGAGCTCAACCCGTCAGGCTCACATAAAACGGGCCACGAAATGAACAACGAACCGATGTGCCAATGCTTGAAACGAGCACGATCGTATGCGGGATCGTTGCTATCGGCAACAACAGTCACTGGTTATGGCGTGGGTGAGATGTACGACATAGTCCTGAGAGAGCGATCATACACGAAGCCAAGTACGTCCTAGCTGTGGCAGCCGTCACAGGAGTAGGTAGAGCTCGGCCCTGGAGGGTGTCGATAGGGCTGGCGAAGACGGACGCGACGGCGCTCAGGAAAAGAACGGAGCCAACCAACATCTTCAAGCCTTGAGGAGGAACTCGATGTTCGCTGGAAACTGTCGCCGGAGTGCCAATCCTTATAAGCACCACAGAGGCCTGAAGCAGCTAGATTGGATGCTTGTTTTACAGATAGGGCATACCGCATGTAAAGCCACGGCCCGTCGCTGTAGCCAAGCTTCGATCGCGAATGAGTACCAATGTGACGGGTGTCCGCATGCGACCAACGCGCCGCGGCGCCATGTTTGCAGACGGAGAAGTAGAAGCCATTCATCGCCACCTGTTGCAGCCAAGTACTGGTACAAATGCCCATAATGGACCTGGTCATGTGGATACAAAGAAATATTGCGAACGTGAGGATCGTAGAAGCTGCCATCAGGTACCGTCAATTTCATATCACAGGAGAACAGCGGGCGCAGGCAGAGGATCCGAGCTGCATGAGAGCTGTAGAATAAACGTTGGTAAGAAGTCTGAAGTAGGAACGTACCGTCAAACAACGTTCCATTTTAAGATCAGACACGTTGATCGCAATCAGAGGCTCAGCTCAAGCTCAACTCCCCTGTGCAGCTGCCGGGTCCTATATGGGATGTGCGAGTTGCTCAACCAACTCAAAGGATTGAGTGAGTGAGAGATGCGGACCACGAGGAATCGTTCACTGCGAAGCCCGCATTGCTGCCCAGTGAAATTACAGGAGAATTGTCAGAAACCAATCTGGGCTACCTCGCTAGTGCGGTTCCGACACGCGGGTAAGCAAGGTCCATGATGTTGAGGCATGACGCAGACGCTTGAAGCTTGAAGCATGACAGATATGACAGATTACAACGCACATCGCAAGTTCCTACGTCGACGGGGTCGTGAGACGGGCGATAAGCCACGACGAATGGATTAAGATTCAGACGGTCCGGCGTTTCCTGGAAGGCATGAGGCTCGAGCTCTGTCCTGTTCGCAGTGCGCGACTCTTAACCCTGAATCGATTTATCTCATCTCGCAACGCCGCTGCCTCTTCTTCATTGGCCTTACTAGTAGGAGAGGAGGGAGACACAGAGGTGTACGCTCGATGTGTCGAAGATTCGTGGTTATCGGCTTGTCTGGCGTCACCGAAACTCAGGGATGGCGGAGGATGGGAGTGCGGCAGGCGCTCGTTCCCCTGCCTGAGAGCTGCAGGAGACGGAGGAGACGCAGAGGTGTACGCTGGAGGCGTCGAAGGTTCGTGGTCGGCTTGTCTCATGTCACCGGCACTCGGGGATGAGGCAGTCGGAGGATAACAGTGCAGCAGGCGTTCTTTTGCCCGAGCGCTGCGACATCCGCCTGCATCTGAAGGAAGTCGGTTTCTCGCGGTAGGCCCCAGGTGAAGTCAGATGAGGCGGTTGGCGGAGGATCTCTATGCGAGTCGGCGCCTCCACTTCGACCTCTTTCGATTTCCATTTCTTAGGCCGGACAATCGTGTAGATGAGCGGAGCCGAATATGGACAAGGTACAGAAATCCGTCCATAGCCTCCGACAGAATCTGGCCAGATGACAGTAGCGACAATAAGACCAATGAAGCCCATGACGCTCCCAACAATAGTTCTAGCCAATGAGTAAGTTGAAGGGTCCTTCGGGGGTGGAGCATTGGACAGCGCCGTCGTGTATATTGCCTCGAATGTGATATAATCCATCCAGAACATCTGCAACGAAGCCCAGCACCATAAGGTTCATGATAAATGGACGAGATGGCTATAGTGTGTACTTACCTGATTGCCAGATATATCTTCCAGTTTCGCAGTCAATGTCTGACGCACTGTCGGGAAAGACGCATTGTAGAATGCCTGGTGCATACTCCAAGTATCCGGCGACTCCTGCTAGGATCGGTCATAGGCGCCTAATGTAGGTCGAAGAGAGCTTTCCATCGATCCAATATGTCACCAGCTTCCCGTCTTGCTGGTTCAGAAGGCTAAATACGGATATCGATTTCCCTGTAAGTAGCAATGGTTGAGCATTTCTCAAAGAACGACTTGCATAGAACGCATACCGTCAAAACACACCGTCAAAGTATCCCCCTGCTTCCTAGTCGCATGCTGCGTGTCATTATATGACAGCCTTGGGGAAAATGCGTGCCATTTCGCCGTCCACCCTCACCCCATACTTTATCCAGGAAACGAGAGAGTTCCTGACAGTTCGCAGGCAAATGTTCACCGTAGACCGCCGCAAAGCCAGAAGAGGATGATGACCGCAGCGTTTGATTCTTTTCTCCGAGTTCTTGGTATGTATATTTGATGTATATGTCGGCGAGAGAAGACGGAGGTTAATCGGAGGCTTACTTCCGAACACCGCCAGCATCCCCATCTTGCCATTTACATACCCAACTCTCCATCCTCCGCCATGAACAAACTCAAGAAAGGGCCTCCACGCTCTCCAGAAGGACGATTTCCCATATCTTCAAGTTCTAATGAACCCATCTCAAGGACACTCAAATTCGCGCAAGACGTCTCCGTCTCCCTCTGGCCGATGCCACAGTCAAAGCCCAGTCTAAAATCGCAATCTTCCCGGACCCAAGCCATGCGTTTCGAGGCTCCGGTACCTTCAAGTTCCGCTTCCTCACAGGCCGAACAGTACTGGGCAGCGCGCGCTTTCACGGCAGAAACGCTGCTATCAGCGCGTGAGGTGCATCAGCGCGAACTGCATGATTTCGTGAGGGCGGAAGAGGTCAAACGCGCCGTCAGTATGTTTCTTTTGTGGTTAAAACACCCCCTGGCTTCAGTTGAACGTGTGGCGTGTAGTACGAGTTGTCGGTGTTGGCTGAGCAGCACAGGGAACGACACGCAACTCTGGAGAAACTGGTGGTACGCCGACCTTACGCGCATTAATGAAGTGGAATTCCTCCTTATCCATCCGCAGAATCTCCTGCTCGGCCTCATCGCGGTCCTCGTGGCGGTCGTCATCTACCTGGCCACGCATTACACACGACATAGCGCTTCGAAAAAGGCACCATACCATTTTACTATCCCGATCCTGTCTCCCTTCGCGTCCGTGGTATGTGTAGTTTGTAGTTTCTCCTCAAACCACCAGAGTAAAACCTTCCAACTTCCAGGTCGAACACGAAACCTCGGTCGTTGGCTCTAAGACTATCGCTCTGGTCGTGGTCATCCTAGCAGTGTTCGCGTTTCTCTTTATCCGAATACGTTTCGCACGATGACCCCAGACTCGTTGGGTGCTGACGATAACCTTTCACCTAAGTAAAGCTGTCATGGTCGGGCCTGGGGAGATTGGTTGCTGTTGAACGCGCGACGTTTCACATCGTCTAAATGCATACCAGGTCCAGAGGCACGTTGTTCGCGTGTCATGGTGCCCCTGACGCGTGTCACTAGCGACCATCCACATGGAATCCCAGATCCTCCACATGTGCTGTCGCACAGCGCGCCCCGGTGCTTGGGGCGGCCGCCACGTCACATGTACCTGCTGTCCATACTCCAGTGTAGTCCATCCCATTAGATTATGATACATGTCTCCCCGACGAATACATGTAAAAGGACGGACAAGGATAACACACATTCATCGCGCTCCGCGCGCCAGCGCAGTGTGCGGCAACGTCAACTGCCACCACACGATCATGCCCAATCCCACTACGCCATGGAGGACGCCCCACACGATCTCCGGGGTGACCTTGTACCTTCACATAACTGTGGTTAGAGAGAACAAGGTCGATAGGGTGAAATAGATGCCACGTACTTTTCGAAAAGGAGTCCAAGAGAAAGGGGGATGAAGCGCGGGGCCCCGAAGAGGATGGTCGACGCCGTGGTGTGGTAGACGCAGAGTCCAATGGCAAGTGCCCGTTTGCCCGGAAGGAATTCTAGGGTGTTGGATTTAGTTTTTTTATCGCTGCGTACCCGTACTGGGGCTACATACCAGGAAGGGGGAAGACCAGGAGGGAAATGAGGCATGATGCGAGGACTAAGGCCGAGTACAGCTACGTTTGCATTCGAAAGTAAGCACTCCACTTCGAGATATGGATGGGAATGCGGAAACGCACCTTGGTTATGATCAATGTAGTGTTGTTGAGCTGCAGGAAAGGCAGCGTTGCAGGCGACCATACACCCTGGATTGCGATGGGGGCTTCCAGCGCAATGTGCAGGAGGAAAATAACAGCCCTGTACGAAAAGAAACACCGAATGGCGTTCAAAACCCAAGCTGATGCCACTGACGAGGGTAGGACACTCACAGGGGATGGCGAGGACCTTGAAGAGACATGGCTCGCTGCTTTGTTGAGCTGTGGAAGTAGAGTGCAAAAGTGATGGCTCGATGTTCCGCCGAATGATCAGAGAACTACATGGGAATTTCATGGGCTATCTGCCGACGAAGATAAGATACGACAGGATACTACATACCTGAGGCTCAACCCATGGCGAGCGCTAAAGAGATAATTACGCGCGATGCAGGTGCTGACTTCTGCCCAGCTGTTTATGCAACTTTTGAATGTAAGGTTGAATTACGTTCAAACAGGGCTAGGAAAGCAGCGTTGAGATAATAACTAAAAATAGGCACCTGCTGTATAAGGTGAGAAACGCTGGATTTAGATAATTCTATCGCTAAGGGTCCATGGCGTAACAAGTTTGACGAGATTTCGCGCCGTCAGCATTTGTGGTGGCTTTGTTGCTTTATAAGCCATGCCTCTAACCAATCAGAGCACGCCATTCACACTTATGTCAATCTGATGACACTCTTTTCATAGAGCTTAGAAGGTTTTCAGGAGACAGGGATCCATACCTATAAGTACAAGACGATGAGAGGCAGTTTTTTCTACAACACACTCTTCCCTCTTCTTCATTTCTTCCCACTCCAATCCTCCCAACTCCCACCTCATCATGTCCAAACGCCAGAACGTAGTCGTTGTCGGCAGTGGCGGCGCAGGTGCACCCATCGCACATTCACTCTCCACCACACTCAACCCCTCAAGACACAACCTCATCGTCATCACTTCCCGCCCCTATTTCCTGCACCTCCCCGGCTCCGTTCGCGCCGCTGTCACCGCCGAAGGAGACTTCGCGAAACAAGTCCAGATCCCCTATGAACAAGTTATTGCCAACGGGAACGGAAAGTTCGTCGTGGGCGAGGTCAAGTCCATCTCCGACGAAGGCACGAAGGGTGGCTTCGTGACACTCACAAATGGGGAAGAGATCCAATACTCCGTGCTCATCCTGGCGCCGGGGAGCAACTGGGAAGGCCCTCTCGTGGTCCCGACTACCAAGGGAGCGGCCGCGCAGCACTTCAGCGATTGGAACGCGAAGTTCAAGCAGGCGCAAGATATCGTTCTTGTTGGTGGTGGCGCAGTCGGGATCGGTGAGTCTGCTTTTTCCGTACACAGCCCAATTTGGCATTCTGATTACCCCTTGTAGAATTTGCGGGTGAAATCAAGGACCTCAATCCGGTTCGTCTCTACCTGCACATGTCTTCACTTACTCTGGCTTACCTCTTCCTCCATAGTCCAAGAACGTCACCATCGTTCACGGAAACAAGCGCATTCTTAATGATGCCTACCCCGACAAGTTCAGGAAAGACGTCGAGCGCCGCCTGCGCAAGCGTGGCATAAACCTCGTGCTCGGAGACATTGTTCCTGACGGTGCCACTTCTGCCGGTAACTCAGAGAAGTCCCTCACAACTCGCAACGGCAAAGTCCTCGTCGCCGACCTCGTCGTGCCCACCCGTGGCCCGCGCCCCAACACCGGCTTCATCGCTGCATCCCTCGGCGACTCTGTCCTTTCACAAAACGGCTTCGTCCCTGTCTCCACGACATTCCAACTCCCCGCATACCCCCGCATCTTTGCCGCGGGTGACATCGCCGACCTCAAGGAGCAGAAGCAGGTCGCCAAGTACCCTGGTCATGCGGCCGTCATCGCTGCCAACGTCCTCTCCGTTCTCAGTGGCCAAAAGCCGACCAAGGCGTACAAGGGCGCCACTGAGATGATCATCGTTACCATTGGAAAGGTGTGTGGCGCTTTATTCACTAGATCTTTCAAACAACTGCTAACACCGATTTAGGAGGGTGGCGCGTCCTACATGGGCGTCCTATGGGGCCTCACGTTCGGCAACTGGTTTTCGGCGATGGTCAAGTCAAAGACCTTGCTCGTCCCCATGGCGAGGAAGAGTCTTGGACTCAAGGATTAGATGCATACACCACTCTTTCACCTCTCTCTTAATGCTCGGATTGTATTGATGACGCCTTAATACTCAGAGTTACGAGTTACTTAGATTTACATAGTTCTACTTCATGCATAATAATGACTTTCTCAACGCCTAATCCTCATGCATAAGCTTCATTCTATCAGCGACGTCGTCCAGGATTGTTAACCAACGTCGCAGTCGTGTGTGGCCCCATACTTACCCATCCACAGTCACCCATCCACAGTCATAGCTAAGTCCTGATGCGTTGAACGAAGCGCTGCATTCAGTCAGTCCCAGCTCCTGCGTGAACTTGATCCTTGGCGCGCGGTGGGTTTTTTTTTGCTCCTGTGCTTTCGGATACCCCAGTCGTTATCCGGCGGCACTTGGTCACCTAGTAACTGCCTTTGGGCATTTATTCTTACTACATTGTAGCTCCGCATGCCTCAATCATGATGGCTCTCGTACAAGGATATGATGACGATGCAGGCGCAGTGACATCTATATTTTCCGATCACCCTCAGTGGACTTTTCCTTATTTAACGTGGCGAGGCAGCGATTACTCGGCGAGCGGCGAGATACTCTTTTGCTACTGGTCATCTCAAGTCCAAAGTTTCGGTTTGCAACCTTCCATATCGCAAATACCAGGCGATAGTTCGTATCACCGACCGCCTCACTTCACCCAGGAGACCGGGCCGCAGAGTCCAAGGTTAGGCGGAGGCGGAGCCACACGCACTGCCACGATGAAATTCAACGGCCGCGCGGGGGTTCTGCATGAACGCCGACGAACAAGGGTGCAGCGTTTGGAATTTGAGATGCGGCAGTGAACAACAAAGCACCTTGGTCATCGGACCCGGGAAGGAGAGCGCCGACCATACATCCGATTCCCGAAGTCCAGCTGCAAAGACAACTTACATGCTCCTCAGTTGCAATGGCACAAGATGGTTCACCAAAATAATCCTAATTAGCGAGTCGCCCCTGTGGAAATTACCATAGAGATAAGCGACCTATACACACGCGGAATCGACAGACGTTCGCGGAGTGCCTCTAGATGTTCCCTGTCGGTCTATGCATATCACCGCGCCGTAGTTTGCTGGCCTGCCGTCTTTTCCGCCACCTTATCGACGAGGGGTGCATCCGCCGCATTTGAGGTGGGTACCTCTAGTTTGGAGTTTGCATCGCGATGTGGGGACCTCATGTCGCCCTTGAAGCCAATGTAGTATATTCTGGAGACTTCTCCACCGACGGATTCACCCTGGGAAAGAAAAACAAGCTGAAAAAATGTTCCCGACCTGGACGAAGGAGGGGTTGGAACGCACGAAATGCAGGGACAAGGAGGTGACACTCGCGAAGGCTGCGACGCGTAATGGGTATTCAATAACGCCTGTCTCGCCCTCGAGTAGGCTGATGTTCAGTTGCGGTTTCGTCGTCTCCGCGTCGGCAAAGTCAACGATGGTCGGGTGGTTGGCATAAATTCTGAGGCGACGCGGCGTCACCTCTCCTCGTCCTAAAACATTGTGGACACCAAAATTGATCAAATCTGGACGTCGTCGATACAGTGAGAACTGACCGAGTTTCAGGAGGACAGATTTGATTCTGACGTTCTGGGTGAATGGAATATGGATCACTATCTTCACGCAAAGATCAATGGTCGTCGACCGCAGATTAGCAAACAACATGCTGACCTGGTCGTCAACTCCCGAGTCGGCAAACTTGGTGGTATCGTCTCTCTCATCCCAAGGCTTTATGACCGCCTGTGCATCTTCTGGAACTGCGAGATTGAGCCCATGTACTCTTGCTCGAAGCACGCCAAGATGAGAGATCTATAGCTCGCCAGACTAGGTTAATTGAGAATCGGATGCTCACTTGTCTTTATCTATTACTCCGTATAGATTCGCAATGTCGGTCCCTGCGATGCTCGCTGCAACCGACGTGTCCTGCGACGACATGGTGGTCAAAAGTTGCACCAGAGTGCGACATGAATGAAATAAGTAAATATTTATTTATTTATTCTGCTGATCTCTGCAGAATTTCGTCACGTCAGGTGACAGCCATATTTTTTTGGACGGCCCAGTTCATCCGAGCCATTCCTTGCCATGCATCGGCTGTCCCGACAAATCCTCTGTCCACAGTCCATTTCACGCGTGGTACGCGTTCAAAGGCCTTATGGTTCTGCCAGCAGGCTCTCTTCTGTCCTGAGACGCCATTATGCTAGCTCAAACCAACCAACAGCGCCCACGGTCCAGGTTTTGAGTACTTCGGGCCAGACACGTTCACCAGGCAAGTATATATCGCCATTCATGCGTGGAATTCTAACCCAAATGCTCTAAAAGCTCTCACAGAGGAGGACTCGCCAAGTGCTAGTCTCTTTGAAACGCTGACTGCACATCTTCAGACTCCCGAAGTTCGTCACATATTGGACGCTCTACCCCCACAGGAGCAGCAGCTAATTCAGGCCGTGCTACATGAAATTGCCAAGAATCCTGAAGATGAGGTGGGCTACAGGCAGATGGCTGAGATGCTTGAGGAATGCGAGGTCAGCGTCCCCAAGGCTTTTGAGGCACTCACAGCGTATGATGTGGAGGAATATCTGCGTAAGGAGGAGGAGGACGATGAAGATGACAACGAATCTTGGAGTGAGTCTTCAGCAAGCAGCTTTGCGTCTGTTTCCCCGTAACTCAACATATGGTCAATTTATGCAGATACCTGGGGCTTCGACATCAAACCCAGAAAAGAAGAACCACATCCTGAGTTTTTTAATGGCCTCGCAGAAACCACCGCCGAACCTCCGCAGCGGCCCCCACCAAATCCTTTCCCCAACCTTATGGTCTCTGACCCTCTCCTTGACTCGCGTGATGTTCTTGAGCTCCCACCGGACAAGGACACACCGTTCCACAACCGTGTTATTATCCGCAACCACTCCTCCATCTTCAACGAGGCATTGGCCGAGGACGGCTTCGACTTCGGGGCGGACGACTACGTTCCCACCACAACCGACGAGACGGAAGAATCCGCGTCCTCCCTGGCAAACCTTCCCTTCTCACCTTCCGAGCTCGCGAACTTCTACCGTTTCCCCCTTATACACAAGCGCATCACGCAGCAGACGGGCAAGGGCAAAATCCATCGGCAATTCGTGCTTATGGTCGTCGGGAACGGGGACGGCCTGGTCGGGCTCGGGCAGGGCAAGGACGACGACGCGTCGCGCGCAGAAGCCAAGGCGTACGCGCAGGCCGTGCGCAACATGGACTGGGTCGAG
Organism: Asterophora parasitica; assembly: GCA_018282005.1. Taxonomy (NCBI): domain Eukaryota; kingdom Fungi; phylum Basidiomycota; class Agaricomycetes; order Agaricales; family Lyophyllaceae; genus Asterophora; species Asterophora parasitica. The sequence goes on from JABCKV010000218.1 coordinate 12,176, forward strand.
CGATTTGAGAAGCGTACCATCTGGACGGACATGGAGGTGAAGCTTGGCGCGACGCAGCTCATTCTGCGGCCACGGCCCGTCGGTTTCGGGCTTCGTTGCAACCCCAACTTGCATCAAGTGCTGAAGGCGGCTGGTATCAAGGATATCAGCGCCAAGGTGTGGGGCAGCCGGAACCCCATCAACGTCATTAAGGCTGCGTTCCGCATGCTGCAGGCTGGACATGCGCCGTTGGCTATGGGTGATGGAATTGGAGGTCCTGGGCGGAAGCTTAACAAGGGCAGTGGACTGAGGAGCAAGAGCGACATGGAGCGGGAACGTGGAAGACAGCTTATCAGTTTGAGGAAGTAATGCGGGTGTGCTTTGTTAATTATTTGAACCTATAATACATCCTATCTGAAGCTACATTGGCCGTTGCGTTCCAGGGAGGTACATCAGGAGGAGATCGTTTTGCGAGACTGTGTGCAAAGCAGTCGACGTCGTTCAAGCTTCCACGGGACCTTTTCTCTCAATTGTAATGACAATAGCATTTCATCGAACACAGCACAGGGGAAAAAACGGAGCGCATACATGATGCCCCAGAACATTCAACGCACATTACCAGGCCCTGGCGTAGGATCGAAGACGAACACCCATTTGTCCTCCGCAGCACATATACCCTGCGTTCCCAGCTTGAACTGGATCTGCTTGCCGTACGTCCATGGTTTGTGCTCTACATAGTAAGCGGACTGTCGGAAGCTCCAGTACAGGGTAAAAGTCATAACAACGCACCTCCATGCAGAGAATATCCCTCACCCTCAACAGTTAGACTCTGTGGCAGCGGCGACATAATATGGGCCGTTAGGATCTTCTCGACAGCCGTCTAACGCACACGCGTTCCATCGTCCAGTAAATGGCATGACATGAAATCATCCGAAGGTAAGCGCACAGTGATGTCTTGCTGAACCAGTAAAAACTTTGCGATGTCGTTCAGAGTCGATTTCCTGTAAGATAGCGGTAGCGGCGCGTGAGTCGAGCTAATCAATCTGGGCTTACTGCGTACCCGTCCTGCTTGATGAGAACCTGTACGACTTGTGCTTGGGATGACTGCTGTTCGGTCGGGTCCGTACAATCGTCGTCAATGGGAGGGAAGAATATGAGGACGGCCTTGTTGAGGGGAAGGCTGTAAAGCGGCATCGTGGTCAGTGCACAAGTCGTAAAATGACATCCGCCGTGGCGCATCATAAGAAGCAAGGTGATGCATATGGGCTTCCAGGAATCTCCTGAACACAATTGGTCGAAAGATAACGAAAAGTGAATTGGACCTGGAGCTAAATTTTCACGTCCGCTGATGCGAGGCCACCGCAAGTCGACAGAGTCGTGGTCCGTGACCTGCGGCCACCCTGGCAAAAGTTGGGCATATCACGAAATTTTGGGCTTGATCGCGGCTGCAGGTGAATGTATTCGAATCATTTATACAGACAACGTGGATGTAATGCTATAGGTAGTACGTGTATATGAATACAGTGTAATTTACATCACTGGAATGAAAAGTACCGAGTGGTGGAAGTACAACAAGGTACGCGTGCGCCTATACGCCGCTTGAAGAAGGGTCGAAGACGAAGGGTGGAGATTCTGGTGGGGACGCCCAATTCCTGGGGTCAATCATGATTCATGAAATAAATAATCGTGTGTAAGTTTGTGTGTCGATGAGATGAATGAACAATGCAGTGGATGAGTGATGCCGGAAACGTATGATGTGAATGACGATGAGATGCAAAATGAGAGTGAAGATGCTATGCGGTGGTGGAATAAATAATAAGGAGTGGAAGTAAAGCAGGGGATTAAGATCGCAGTCAACGATCATAGCGTTGCGGAGTGAAAAGAAAATCAATGAAGTGCGAGCTCACTGCGCGCCAGCGTAGGCGAACAATTTTCCGGGCATGAACCAGTGGCGCGGGGGGCGGACAGGAGAGCGGTGATCCTGCGCAGGAAACGGGATCTCGATCGGCGCGGGGCGTTGCCCTTGCGGGGGCGGAGGACCGACCCAGATAGTTTTGAAAGGTGGCGCAGGAGGCGCTTGATGGCCCTTATCGGGCTGAGAGTGTCCGTCTGGCACTGTCGTAGCCGGATGAGCCGGTGGAGAAAGCGGCGGTGATGAACGAGGGAAGAATTTGATAGAATCGAAGATGCTAGCCGCTTTATATCGGGAGCGGCCGCGGGAGGAGGTCGTGGAAGAGCCATCATGGGATTCTCGGGGCGCGGGTACGAGGATGGGCGTGGTTGTGGACGTTGAAGGCCTTGAGGAGGAGACAATGTCGGTCATTACGGTAAACATGCGCGAAGAAGGCTGACTTGGTTGGGAGTGGGCGAGACACTGTACCTGATGGTGGCATGTGCGGTACGCCACGTCCGGCGACGGCGTTTGCGATCTTGTGAACTCCATATCACCACTGTCGATGGAGCTGCTGGATGAATAGGCAGAGGGGGAGGATATCTCCGTCGCTGTGGAAGCCCAAGTGGAGGGGGAGGTCATTTCCTTGTCGTTGAACGAGGCGTTCATCGACACCGGCAGGACCATGGATGCGTGCGACTCCGAGGCAGCGCTAGTGAAGAAGAAGGATGACGAGTAGGGGTCGAATTCGACGGCCGTCTGCATCATGGATGTCCCTGTCGAGCGAGATGTCGCCATGCTCGCGTTAGGGTTGTAGTACCGTGCCTGCTGCGCAAATTTCGTCTCGATCGTGAGGCCTTTGCGGGCTGGTGCAAAGGCCTCGCTGCCGAACAGCAGGTCCAGGCTGTTGGGCGTTACAGGTAATGATGACGTGCCAGAGGAAGCAGGCGAGTCAGGCGTGGCCGATCGCTCGAGCCAAGCGATTGACGAAGAGGGAGATTCGTCCACAGCCCTTGTGGCGCCAGTGGATGAAACCCTCGTCCACGGGCGTCCGTATGTCGAATCGTTGGCAAGAGATCCCGAAGAGTTGTGTCGCGCGAAGACGATGTCGGAAGTCGAATCCTTGCTCCAGTGAGAAACGAAGTCCACACCCTCCGACTTGGGGGCGGGCGAAGACTCTTTGGTGTCTTCGGAAGAGGCGCTGTCGATGTCCATACCAGACTCCCAGGGGCAGCGGGCCATGCTGCCCTCGAAGATAGCATCCTCGGAGTAGAATGACTGAACGTCCTCGATTGCATGGCGTAGGTCGTGGAGGTCGATGCGCTCTCTCCAGTCGACTTCTAGCATCTGAGTGAGGATGTCGTTGAGCTCGGCGGAGATGGGGAGGACGGTGGGGAGGAACCCGAGAGGGTCCCGTAGGTAGGCGCGGAATGTCAGATCGTCTGGAGTCGCAGACTTCCAGGGATTCCGCCCAGTGGCCAGGTTGAGAAGGATGATGCCGAGCGACCATATGTCGTTGGACTTTGGAGAATAGTTGCCGGTGGGTGCGAAATCGCCGCCCTGGCATTCTAGGGTAGAAAGCGTCAATCAGGATGTTCGTTACAAGATGATAAACGGAAGTCTCACCTGGACTCATGTGGTACACGCTTCCAGTGCGGAACTCCTCGCTCACTTTATCAGTCGTGGCGAGACCGAAGTCCGTGATGGCTACCCGGAAGCCACCGTCGAAGCAGAGAACGTTCTCCGGCTTCAAGTCGCGATGATAAATACCGAGGCTGTGACAATACTCCACTGCGTCGAGCAGCTGGAGGAAAACATGCTTGATCAGGCTGTCCTCGCCGAGGTATCGGCAGCTGTGGAGAATCTGCGTGAACAAGTCATGGTCGGGCGCATAGTCCATAATGATATAGGTGCGGCTGTAGTCCTCGACGACACGATGAAGAGTGACGACATTCGGATGCGAGGATGCAATTTGGTGCAGGGCAATTTCGCGGATGTGGATTTGCCGCTGGCGAGCCGTCTGGTGAGCTTGTGAGACGAGACACTTGACGGCGTACGACTTCGGGGTGTGGGAACGAGTCTCCACCGCGCGGTAGACAACGCCGTACCCACCAACGCCTAGAACTTCCACGAGTTCGAGGGAGTCCCCGTCAATGAGAGTCCCGATTGGTGGGTGGGCATCGGAGTGTGCTGTCTTGTGAGACATGGAGGCTGTAGAAGGGGGGACGGTGGTCTAGGGACCGAGTAAAGGTGAGCACCAGTGCAAACGAAGACTTCGGAATACAGAAAAGTGGAGGGAATGATGCATTATAAGTCGACAACGTGTTTCCCCATCTGTGGGCAAACGTGACTGCCGTCCCGTTTGCGCGTGTAGAACATGAGGTATCAAAACAAATCTACTCACAAGGCGTCGGACACGCTCTGATGCGTCAACGTCCTGTCTGTCAAATCCAGGATGGAGAGGGATGATGTCTTCGCAGAGGAGTACGGCCCTCATATGTCTGTCGGTATATATCTCGTCGACCACGGGGGCGGGTGATGACTAAATGGAAAGCCGTCGCACTCCCGAGACATTTACCTATTGTAAACAAAGATAATTCTCGATCGTGTACTGATATGGAGTAGTGATCGGGGTGGGCTGAACCAGGATAGCCTCCGGCAGAGAGGTGACGCCGACGAGCGCGATCCCAGAACACAGTAAGCCCTCCACTGCGCGATTCAACGCCTCGAAATATCTTTTTTCTGTGCCGAAATATAAATGCTATCGGGGCCTCTGTTGGAGCTGGCAAACATTCTTCGGCATTTCACGATAACAGTAGGGCAAAGCGACAGCAGCCAGCCGCCTCATGTCTCGTTTCGCAGAGGACAAGGGAGCACATTCGATCGACAGGGGTCAGTTGGACTTGGCCGTTCACACCTGCTGGTCACCTCGAGCCTCTGGCGCAATTAGGGATCACGACTTCCATCGTGCGGCAGGATGGGAGGTGGGTTCGACGTCGCATATGATTTTTGGTGCATATCAAACGATCGGCGAGGATGCGTGTCCTTGGAAAATGACTCTTCCGTATCTGCTATCACTGGTCATGGGATGAGCAGGCCCATGCTCACGAAACGTGTCGTGCCGTATTTACAAAGTACCCTGCGGTGTGGGCAAAGTCAGTCTTATTAGTTAATAACAAGAACGCGTGGAGAAAGGCTATTTGCAGTTTGCGAGAGTGCAGTAGTCACCGCCATATTTCCAATAATCCTGACGAGTCGGAAGATTTAAGCTTGGGCAGAATAGAGTGGTGGCGCTGACCATATCAATGAACTTTGGCAAGTATCAGCTTCCAGGATAAAATTTGACTCTAGGAATGATGAAGCGGGCCACCAAAGAGAATAAAGGAATCGATGGGCGAAGGACCAGGCACCATACAATTCTGAGGGTAAGGAGCGTGAGATTCGTCGGGCGACGCGTCGCTGCACGTGTCGTCAGTTTATTTACATCGGTGCCACGTGATGCTAACAATTTAAGGTGGGTTTAGTTTGGTTTCGGCTTGACTTTATACTCTTCTCATCGCCGTCTCCAACGACGCCGAGCACTAATTTTTACCTCTGCTCGTCGTTGGATACGTCCTCGAGCACCGTCTACTCCATCCCAGCGCAATCGCGGGACAGTGCACCCGCCTACTCGCCCGCCATCTCATCACCAAAATGTCGTCTCTTCGGTCTTTTACCGTATTCCAGGATGTCCCCACTACCGACGTACCGAATCCCAAGTCTGCAGCAGCTGCTGTAGCTCCCATTACATCGCCGACATTGTCTAGCAAGTCGGTGAACATCAACCATGCCACAACTCTTACGACCGCAGAGAAGGAGAACGTGCACCCTCTCACCGGACAGCGTGCGGGGCCCAGCAGCAATCCCAAGAAGCGCAAGACCTCGGTGCTCGCCACCAAGGTGCACTTGCCGCTCGCCACGAAGAAGCAGAAGGAGTCGAAGGAGCCATCAGAGCCGAACCCTGATGCAAAGAAGCGGAAATCATCCACCGCTTTGCCTGCGAAGGGCAAGGCGGCTGTGAAGAAGGACGGGAGAACGAGTGCATCGTCGAAGAAGGCTGTGAAGAAGCTATCGCGCCGGGTGTCGCCTCTGCCTAAGGTCGATGAGGAGGAGGCGGAGCGGGAGCGAGAGAGGATTACGCAGGCGGAGATCGACTCGCGGTGCTACGAGCTGACGGTGAAGCCCTTGGCCGACCTGTCCCAAGCTTACGAGCAGGGCGCATCTCTCGAAACCCCTGCCGAGGAGAAGGTAAAATTCCGATCGGTCAAGGTCAGTACTCTATTATCTTACTCTCTATCTATTCATTACGCTAAATCCGATTCTTATCGTCTTTCCAGGAATCCTCTGTGGAACCCGAGATCCGAGATTACTTCTCCTCGCTGCCGCAGTCCTCTGCTCTGCCTTCGGCGTCGGGCGCCGCACCCGTGGAAGGCCGTGCCTTCTCCACCCCAGAGCGCAAGCAAATCTATGCAGCGTTCACCTTCACTTCTCCCTCGCCGTCTGCGCAGCGCTTCAACAAGGCCACCCGTGCCACCAGCGTCCCACGTCTTGAACTCGTGTAAAATTACTCCAGCCTCGGCATCATAACTGCACCGCCACCGCTAACCTCGTGCCCACATCGGTTTCCTCTTGTCATTTTTTTCTCGTCGCCGCGCACTCGCCTATCCAAGCTATGTGGTCTTAACGCACGTACGGCAGTACGAACAGAACGAACGCTCTATCTGCTATCCATCGCATCATCGCACATGTATCCCCAACCCTGGCCATGCGCCATACGCACGCGTTGCATCATTTGCAATCATCGTCACCACCATCCATTCTAATCCCGTTCAGTGTCTGCTTATCATCCTACCTTCCCATCCCACTCTTCTCTTCTCTTCACATGCACATACTTAATATCCTTCATTTCATTTAACCAAATTCTCCACATCCGACATCGGGACATCGGCGTCATTATCTACTCTCTCATTTACTCACATACATACCCACGGGTTCCCAGTCTCATCCATCACTTCATTTCATTTACCAATTTACCATTTACCCCCCACATAGCACCTTGGTTTGTCTTGGTTTTATTATTATCCTTACCTGTACGAGCTTCCCGTGGAATGATATCAAAGTGTGTGCTGAACCCACGCAAATACTCACGAGACAGCCTCCCTTCAAATTCCCTATTTCAATGACGGACACCTCACATCAGTGTTCCTTAACTCTTTAACCAATGCCATTGACCATCTTGTGCCTGTGAGCACGGAACCAAATATACAGGAACAACGGAAGTCGACATCCATGCCAGTCCTTTGCTTAGAGCTGCCTCAACAACATCTTGCCTTCCAATCCACATCCTCATTGTTGCATTACATTCATACATACAAAAAATGCTTCCGCAAATACGACGTCACCGCCACCATCACCCGCTGCTTCCATTCTGCGCATCCGAAGGCGGGAGTAAATCCCTTGTCTTCTCGGGTGGCTCTTGTTCGTCGTGGAATGGTCTAGTCCTGTGGTCCTTCCCTTCCGAATCATATGGCCTGCCTTCCTCCAACAGGTGCGGCCGTCGTGACCCAAGAAAAACTTGCGAAGAAGTCCAGGCGGCCGATACCTCCTCGCGTGGAGTCAGTTGAGGGCGGGTTTGGTGCAATATTCTGCAACCGCGACGGGCGCAAAGGGCGTCTTGTCGAAAGCGAGCATGTCAATCACTCATAAATCGACGGTTGTATGGGCTAGATGAGTTACGACCCGTCAGTAAAACCACAAACGAGGTGAAGGAGAAGCAAATAAACGCACCTGCTTAAGCGCTTCATCCATCTCCAACGCCCAAAGCCCCCTCATCGCCTCATCCAACTTCCGATTCAGCCCATACGAATACTTGAACCTCTTCTTCATCATCCTCATCACCTCGAGGGCAGGCTCCAACAGCCCCGCCTCCACAAAACCCCCAATCACCATCCCATACGTCGTGAGGCGGGGCTCGGCTACGATGACCTTGCCATCGTACCCCTTGACGCGGAGACTCCCTGGATGATGTGCCGATCCTTTCGTATCTGCGCCCCTCTCGATACTCCTCACGAGCTTCATCGCCTCCTTCACCCCTCCCGCGCGCGCCAGCACGCCCGCAAGCGTCTCCACCTGCCGTAAATACGGCGTCTCCCCGGAGTCCTTCATCACTTTGATTGCCTCCACCGTCCCTCCACATTCTCCAAGTGCCGCGATGAACGCCGCGAGTACCTCGTTCGCCTCGCGGTTAAACGTCTCGACGCCGTCTGTTGCCTCCCGGTATGACGCATAAAGAGCATTAAGCGTTGGAAGAGGGGAGGGAAGACTGGGTGAGAGACGAATGATGGCTTTCAGAATGAGCCAGCGGTCGCGCAGGACATACTTTGGGAGGTAATTATCTGGCAATAAGTTTGCTTCAGACTTCCCTTGTCTGCGTCCATGCTCGTCTGGCTGCGGAAGTGGACTTTGGTTGTTGCTGGGCATGGGGAGATCGTGCTGTTCCGCAATGCGCTGTAGGACATCTGGGAAGTTACCTGAGAGCGTGACCGCGCGAGTATTCGAGGTGTCGACATAGGTGAGGTAAAGGCGTAGTATCTCTGCGTAGTTGCGCTCGGTGTTGTGATAGCGTAACTCGGCCTTCATCCATGCCATGTTGCAGTACGGGCTGGCAGCGAGGGCACGGTGGCGAAGCCATGTGATGACACGCGTGGATCCGCCGACGGTGCGGAAGTCTGCCAGAAAGCGGATCGTTTGGAGTGTGTCGGGGAAGGCTTTAGTGAAGAGCCACCGTTTGAAAAAACGGAGTTGGATGGCGACGTTGCGACGAGTGACGTTTCGCGCTAAAACGTCTTGAACGTGTAACGTCTTATAGGTATGTTCTCCACGAATTGCGACAGCGGATGAATCAATGAGATTCGAGATGTCGTCGATGTGGGGTTGAGGAAGGATGTCGTGGCAGAATGAGGGGCGTTTGTACTCGCCGAGGCGACCGTCAGGGCGAACTTGAGCAGCGTCCAAGTTTCTGAATCTCTCGACAGTCTCGATATCGTTCGTTCGTCCAGCTTCCTGGAGCAGGTCCGTAAGCAGCGTATAGGTCCGCGATGGGAGCGTGAAGTCTCGCTCTAGTTGAAGAATTGCCACAGCGTAATCGAGCGAGCCTGTCTGACAGCATATCTCGACGGCGTAAGCGCGATATCGCTTTGATGTTTTCCATAAAGCCTCTCCTGAATTGACTTGGGATTGGTATTGAACTGCAGCTTGTTCAACTCTGACCAACCATTCTGCCACGTCGTCGGAAGACGTAAATCGGATAAGAATCGGTAATATTTCGTAGAACATGGGCCGGAGGTAGCCCTTCGATGCAGAGATGATCCCGAAGCGCAGGATGAGCGGTAAAAGCTCGGATGGCGAACCAGCGTGCACAAGAACATTGCGAATGTCTTTAAAGGGACCGGGATATACGGGCGGGCTGGCTTTGTCGTAATCTGGGACGAGAGAGAACCACGTCTCGAAATGATTCAGGCATTGGTCCATGTTACTCCAAGTCAAGTTCGCGATGGCTGCCTGCTCATAGGTAGGATGAGGCGTAATTTCGACCCCACGATCAAGGAGTTCTAAACGTAGCCGATCAGCTGCACCGTACTTTCCCGCCTTCACGAGGTTGAGCAAGCCCTGGTTGGCCAGCTGCGGGGATTCATGCACAGGTTCAGCATCATTGTACAACCAATGGGTCGTTGACGTTCCGGAAATGAGATGCTTGATGGCCGAATTCGAGGAAGCCCTTTGAAGTGCTCGAAGGTATCCACACCCAGGATCAAGAAGGCCTGTTATTCCTGACGTACGAGGGTGTTTGACGCGTGTAACAGCATGAAAACCAGCTGCTTGACCGTGGTGGAGTGCCGAGATTGCCCTGAAGAGGACATTGAATGTCATATCATGCCTACCAAAGTGTCAGTATATATACGGTATATACCATTATGAATGAAGCTACTCACCAGAACCGGTGCTGAACAAGTTGCAAAGCCCTCGCAAGGTCGAAAGGAATCTTTTTGTCACAGACGTGACGCGCGCCTGCCTTCATCTGTTCAACCGTCTAATAACACGATCGACTTGCAATTGCTTGCGACTTGTCTCCCCTGATTTTGCGATTTGCCGTAAGCCATTGAACCGACAGCCCGGTGAGAAATCACCGTAATTGTCGTGGCTTCCACGTATCCCACTGACCAACCACGGATTCAAATGTTCATCGAATGTTCATTCACATTCATTTACCGAGCTTTTTCCGACACTCAAAACCTTGTTTAAACCCCCTCTTCCCTCGATCAGTGTCAATTTCCCCACATCTCCAGGTCCATGTCTTCTCAGACGTCAGTCGAGCTCGAGGTTCGTCGCGAGACGTCTCGCAAACAAATCACAGAAGGGCATGAGCTGTCGAAAATTGATGGGGTAGAGTCCACCCAGGCGGAGCGGCCAAAACAGACTAAAGCACAAGCCAGAATTGCCAGGATACAGTTCGCCGCATGTTGTGGGTCGCTGTTCCTTGCTGGATGGAATGACGGAACCCTGGGGCCTCTCCTACCGAAAATTCAGAGCGTCTATGATGTCAGTATGGCTTTCAACATTTTGAAGGACCATACACTCACGACATGAAAGGTTGGCTTCGCAGTAGTTTCCCTTCTATTTGTACTCTCCTGTGTGGTACGTTGATTTTTTCTGTCTCCGCGATTCTGAACCTTAAGCCAATAAAGGGGTTTGTCGGAGGGGCACTGGTTAACGTTCCTCTGTCGGATAAACTTGGATTTGGAAAGGTACATTCCGAGCCCTCTGAGTCCTTTTTCTGTATTATTCTCATTTGTAGCGCTACGTCAGGTCATTGTGTTAGGTGCCCATAGCTCTGAGCTCTCTCTGATGTTTTGCATGCATGTACTGAACGCGTTGTGCCAGGATCTGTCTTTCAGATATTAGCTTATACCCTCATGGCTCCCGCCCTACCATTCCCGGCGCTCGTAGTGGCATATGCAATCAATGGTTTCGGAGTTGCCATGCAGGTTTGACCGATATCTCTACTTTATAGCACCAATCTTAACACCATTCTATGAATAGGACGCACAAGCCAACGGCTTCGTAGCAAGCATAGACAGCAACGCGGAGGCTAAAATGGGTATCCTACATGCCGTATATGGTACACCGAATCTTGCTTAAGAGTGGAACGCTCACCTAAATTGCTATTCTTTGTTGACAGGCGCTGGAGCACTTTGCTCGCCCCTCGTCGCGACCCAATTTGCCCAGCAAAAACACTGGTCATTCCACTACCTGACCTCCCTTGGTCTTTCCCTTGTTAACACCCTCGTTCTCATCCTGGCCTTCAAATTCAAGCGCCAAGATGGTCAGTAATATGCCTCTGTATTGCCCTAGAAACATACAGGCTAATTCATCCAATTTGTGCTCACCCAGAATGCCTCAGGGAAACTGGGCAAGTGATCCCCGAGATTTCCCGCGACGAAAACAACGCGTTTAAGCAGATTCTGGCTCAGAAGACTGTGCATCTGCTGGCGTTCTACATTCTTGTCTACGTTGGTGTCGAGGTCACTATCGGTGGTACGTGCTCTCATTCCCGTTCTTCTTTACGGTAAGCTTGACGCCGATCCTATCTTTTCAGGCTGGATCGTCACCTTCATCCAGCAAGAGCGTAATGGCGGTCCCTCCGCCGGATACATCTCAGCTGGCTTCTTCGGCGGTCTCATGTTCGGCCGTGTCGCCCTCCTTTGGGTGAATGAGAGGGTCAGAAATATAACACGTCTACCCACTCGTTTCAAACCCCCTAACCCTACCACTCAGGTCGGCGAACGCCTGGTCATATTTTTCTATGCAATCCTTGCCATTGGACTCGAACTCGTGGTCTGGTTCGTTCCTTCTCTCGTGGGCAACGCAGTGGCCGTCTCCATCGTTGGCATGCTGCTTGGGCCCATGTACCCTATCGCAATGAACCACGCAGGGCGTGTCCTCCCTCGTTGGATCCTCACCGGCTCCATCGGTTGGATCGCAGGCTTCGGGCAGGCGGGCTCTGCTGTTATTCCCTTCATGACTGGTGCAATTTCGAGTAAATTCGGCATTAGGAGCTTGCAACCACTGTACGTATTTCCTCCTCGTCGTAGTTTTGCGCCTTCATGACGCCTTTTTTCAGGCTTGTGTCTATGATGGGGCTGCTGATCATCATGTGGGCACTCGTGCCCAGAGCCCCTCGGCGAGTGAAGGACTAGATTCATATAGAACGCTGCGTCTCCTCATGACACTTACTTACGATGCTTTGATGGATTTTTTTGGATT
>JABCKV010000219.1:0-28999 GCA_018282005.1 Asterophora parasitica
GAGATCAGGAACGTGTTTGCTCAATTGATGAACGGGAGTATTTACCCTGGATTTAGACCTGGCATCGACACCTTACACAGACATTGTGCACGTGCAATCTCGTATCACTGGGAATATTTGATGTTCATACTAGAGTTCACCCACGGCCGGGTTCGTACCATCTTTGGATGACACTTGGCTCAGTCTGCAACAACATGGGACACAAAGCAGGTGTTTTCCCGGGCCAAATCCTTGTCATTGGCCGGGTTCCAGGAGCTGTCAACGCGGGTTTCTCTGTCATCCAAGCAGTCTTCCCTGAAGCCTACCATGCCTCCAACGAAAACATTCTCCATCTTGACGGTGTTCGAGCCATCATATTCTCTGTGGAGCTACTTGGCCTCATGTTCGATTACTGCGAGACCCGATGGCTTCCATCTCTCCTATCACAGTCCAAGGTTTCTACGGTATTGTCTGGTAGGTGGCGTCATTGTTCTTTGCAATAATCCTCTCAGTTAGTCACTAGGACTGCCCGATTATCCATAATCTCATTCGGATTACGCCCAATCTTGAAACGCATCTTGTATGGTCTCGTTGCCACATTTTTGGTCGTCTCGGCCGTTCTTTTTGCGCAAGTATTTTGGGTCTGTGAACCAGAACCGGAATGGAAGGTAGGTGCTGAACGCGCTACTCTAACGGACTTGTCGCCTTCCAAAATCAGAATACTCTGGCACCGCAGTGCGCGCTTGGGCAGAATGTCGCTGTCGCGCAACTGATCAGTGCGTCATTGACTCATCGTATGAACGGAAAATCGATACGGCGTCTAACTGTGTTCCTTATTAATTACCACAGGCGACATTTACGCCGATTCCGTCCTCCTTGTTGCGCCTCTCAGACTCCCGTGGAATCTTGGGATGTCCCGTACTCAAAACCATCGCTTGCTTATAGTATTGTCGTCGAGTATCGCCACTTCCATCGCGAGCTTGGTTCATGCCTATTACGTCCTCCGCGTGGGAGGTTTGGATGAAGTGTGCTGTCGTGGTCCGTGGAAGTATGTCATCCTTCAATTTCTTGATCAGAATGCGTTCTAACTAACAATGTTATTTGCAGATATGCGTTTCCCTCCTAGTTTGCAACCTTGCAATTGTGGTAGGCATTGCATCCCGCCTGCTTGAGTCTCACAAGGCAAACAAAGTTTTCGTCTAACGAGAGCTACTCGATGTCACGCTCGAAAATAACAACAATCGGTGGACACAGCTACGGGACGCGATCCGTCGACCCTCAGGACTCACACAGTGAACGAGTCGTCCTCGGGACTCAACGTAAAGGTCGAGTACGAGTTTCACAGCGACCCTCTCGATTCCAACACCCATACATTGATACAACAACCAAGCTATCGCTTGACAAGGCATTTGACGATAGCTTATTTTGATTTTTCTACATGCAAATGATATATATCTATCACATCCTTGTACTTTACCTCTTTCAAGTGCGAAACACAATGAATCGTTGCTTAGTGGGGCATTCGTTGACGTGCCACGTAGCATTGAATCTGAGTCCCACAGACTACATGGCAAAGGTATCACGGCGACGCTGCAACAAACGCGTTGAAGTTATAAATAGGAGGGTTCCTGACAAACTTGAAGCCGTTGGGTGCAAAGTCCAAGACAACAGCTTTATTTCTTGAGATCTTCACCTGAGCATTGCAATCAGACGACAGCTTAATGCGCATTTTCGAAAGGCCGGCAGGAAGTGCACTTGTCACTGATGGACCACACGACAGGATGACCGTCGCCGGAGATATTAGAAGAACGACGCCCCACACGTAGTCTTGCGTCTGTAGACAACGTCAACGACTGGGGGTGTTAAAACCTTGAAACTGCTCACAAAAGGCCAGTTTTGAGGCTTCCCAACGTGGTCAGGTGCATCGGCATCGGCGGCATACAACCTGCCCCATAGGAAGACACGGTCTCGAGTGATGGCAGGGTAAGCACCAGTTTTAAAGGCTTCGATGTAGTAGTGCATCAGGTCAAGCCATCCTGCACAAAGTAGGTGTTAGCAATCGTCCAAGCCCATTTCATGCACTAAAAACGGTCTCAACGAACAAAGGGGAGAGATGAAGCGAAGCACCTTGATGGTCGAACCCGTTCGTCCATGCCTCCGACATTGGTTGAGCACCAGCAATCGGGCCCACGTAGTGCGATTCACCATAATCGTTCCAGGTGATTACTTGTGCCAGGTCAACTGCGGCACGGTTCTTGATCAGCACCTCCCACCGAGCCGCGAAATGCCAGTCGTCGCATCGGTATATGAAATTCTTATTGTACGTGTCGGGTCCGTAATGCTGAATTAAACCAGATAAAGCGCGTCAGCAACCCGGGTCAAACAACCGGCTACAGCCACTCACTGTGAAGAACCAAGGTGATACGCCAGCCATATACGTCCGACCCCCCAGATTCTTGTGATGAAGCTCATCTGTCTTGAAGTCGGTCGTGGTGTTTCCTATCGGCCATGCCGAGTTCCAGTGAAACGAGCCATCCATAGCCTGTAGTCCGCCAAAAGTCGCTGGATCTACGAAGAATGACGGGACGAAGTGTACGGCTGGTAGCCGAGAGTCGCCTCTCAACGCGTATTGCCACGCCGCCTGCAGGGTTCCCTGGCCAAAGCGGCACGCCTCCCCAGCGAAGGTTGAAACCAGTAGACGGCTTGTACCAGAAGCTGATCCTGTCGGGTACATCAACTGGTGTGGGTGTGAGCGATAGGCGGTAAGGTAGTTGCGAAGGGTGATTGCGTCGGCGACGGTAGCGCAGGGAAGCGAAGACATATCGAAGGAGAGAAAGAACTTGAAGTTGGTGTTGCTGTTCACTGCAGCGGTATACGCGTCGACGACGCGTGCCGGCTGCCAAGTGTCCCGACCGACATTGAGGGCAAATGCGTCAATGCCTTTGGAGGAGGCCAAAAGAATGTCTGTAGCTGCACTGTCAGAACTTCTCAAGTTGAATTGGAACGGGCCATGCAATGCACCTTTGGTCCAGTCAGCCACTTGATATGGGTAGGTGTTCCCGACCATGAAATGTGCGACCACGAGTCCCTGCAGGGCTGCCTGAGATGGGCGGTCTCCCAAAGGCGCTTGGGCATCCGTTTCATCCCCGCGAGCCGCCTTAAAGAGGAAGGAAGATGTGAGGACGACTGCTCGGAAGAACAACATCGTCGCGGATGAAAGAGATGGGAAAGAGATAGCCGGTCAAGACGAGCCGCCTTACAACTAGAACGCAGTGGTGGCTGACATTGGCCCATGACGCTCTTCAGAAGTCAGCCAACATGAGAATACGGGAGGGCCAAACAAGATGGAAACGTACCTCGACGCATGCGCTACCTCACCTCCCATGATCCAAGAAGGAAATTATTCATATACTTATACTAACGGGTAGAGCATCTCCCCCTCGTACTCTCTCGACAATTAGAGGAAAAAACACAAGTACACCACACACTCACATCTCTCTCTCGCTCAATCAATTACAATAACATCACCCCTAAGCTCCCCGGGAACCACCGCACCATCCGTATCCAATTTACGCCTCTTACTAGGGCTCCCCGGCGCCTTTCCGTTCTTCCTTAGATCACCGTTCGGGTTCGTGTTCTGCGTGGGCTTGAGGCGCTTAGGCGTCGGCGCCAAGTCAATAATATCGCTGTCCGTATCAATTGGCAGCGAGCGCTTTCTCGACACGCGTGGAGTGTCGGGCGTGGGTGTGGGCTCGGGTGGCGGGGGTACCTTCTCCTTCTTGGGAGGTTGCGGCAGCGGCGAGGGAAGAATGAACGGTGGCGCGGTCGGCGGGTGGTCAGATCTGCTCGTCGGCCAAAATCATTATCAATCAACACTAGCAATCAGCCAGTTCAGACATACGGGAGTGTGCTCAGTCCAGCGGAAATTGTGCCCCACTCGCCCTCCTCATCTACAATAGCCAAGAACTTGCCCTGCGTCACGTTCAGGCTCTCCAGTGTGCGATCGAGATTGTCATCAAAGTCAGGGTCGCTCAGGAGCCTCTTATCCTCATAAACGCTGACCTCCCTCTCGTCCTCACCCAAAACGCCCTTGATGATGTCCCCAAGCCGCGCACGACTGGGATCACAACGAACAAGGGCATAGGTGTCGCGGCAGATGCCGCAGGCGGGGTTCGGGCGCGAGAGCGTGATAGTGCTGAGTGGGACCGCGGGCTTGTACTGCAGGTGGACGTTACGCATCGCCGAGTTGTTGTTTCGTCGTAAGAGGTGAAGGGCCTGCAGTACGATGAGACCGGAGACGATGGCGTTGGTGGTGGCGATGGCTGGGATGATGTTGCCTGCCATTTCTACGATGGTGAAGATTAGGAGGTTCAAAATTGAATGCACGATTCAAGTACCTTTCACCTCCCAACGAGTTTGGGTGTCGATACCATAGGCCGCGGAACGGAGGTTCGACGCTGCCGTTACGAAGTCAAGCGCGTCCTCGTCGTCTTTATCGAACGCGATCGTCGTTTCGTTCCCACCGCGTAGACGGGCAGCCATGCGGTTTGTGCTTTCAAACGTTACGGTTTAGTCAAGTAAAGGCAGAGTGCTAGTAGCATTACGTACCTGTCAACAAACAACTCGACATTGTCCCGTAGCGATAGCGCCCTCTGATCCTTGAGCCCAGCACCATTCGTGGCGTCACAGGAAGCAGATAAAGTATTTCCACGAAGAGCAAAGGTACCTTCCGTGATGGCGTCAAAATCTAGGGGGACAGGGGGTGCACGAGACCGCCACATGTCGGCCATGACGAGAAGGTTCTGGATGTCTGTGTTGAAGACCTTTTGGAAGGCGAGCCTGGCCGCGTCTTGGTTGAATGGCGTGCGGAGAGCTATGCGGACGGTGTTGAATGCTTGGGCTTGTTTGCGGAGGGCAGCGATCTCTTGCGCTGTAAGGTGGTCAGTCGTCCGCGCGAGAAAAGGACTTTGGTATTACACTACACAAACCATTTTCACCATGCTTCTCGGCGTCGTCCAGCTCGCTCCCCGCGTCTTCGTCTTCACCGAATAGTTGTCTGTTGAACCGTGAGATGACGTTTACCGAAAGAAGCTTATCACGCACCCGAGCAGGTAACTCTTGCTCCAGACGATGCAGTGGATGGGTTGGCTGGGCGTCGACCGAATAGTACACACAGGAAACGTCTTCGGCGTCGGTTTGGGGATGCAGTCGAAGCACTCGGTCTGGTCCTTGAGCAGAGGCTGAACCTGGCCCAGATAGCCCGCCGTTCCTGACTCGACGAGTGGAACGTGTGCGGCCATGCACATTTTGTTCACGTGTCTCCGCGCGTCTAAATACATTGGCGTCAGTCGGCCGGTGCAAGCAGCGATGTCCTCACCGAGGTTGTCGAGTGCATTGAGGACGATGTCAAACTGCTGGAACCAAGGTATGTCGTATTGCGGCTCTTTGATGTTGCCGTGGATGGGCGTCAGCTGCACATTGGGGTTGAAGGTCCCTGCTGTCTGTGCTGCTACCTAGGAATATAAATTCATCAACACGACGTGCATGCCAGGACAAATCGTGCTCACCAGGGCCTTGCTCTGCTTCACATCCTTCTTCCTGAACAGAAATTGGCGATTGAGGTTTGACAAGTCGATAGTGTCGAGATCCAGCAGAGTAATCTTCCCGAAACCAGTGAGAACGATGTTCTTGACTGTAACCAGTGAGCTGCACATCCAACAAAACAACAGAAAACGCACGAAGTTCGCAACCAATGCCGCCCGCCCCAACGAGCAAAACCTTTGTGTTGGGCAATCTCTCAAACAGTTCTGTACCAAGAACCGCGCGGACATGTGCTGAGCGTGCTTTCGCGGTGGACATGACAAAGCAGTACTAAGGAAAGCAAGGGGAAAAACAGCACTCAAGATTTCAGGAGACGCGATGTCACACATGCGTCGGGTCACACTTGTCACAAATGCGGATCATTTCCTATCCGAATGACGTTCATGATATCGATCGTGGAAGTAGTCACAGCAGACTCCAGCCCCAAAGTTCTTGAATGACAACTAATCGACCAGTTCCGAACTCAAAACTCTTCAATGGCATCACTATCCAACCACCCACCTTCCGTCTCAACGTCCTTCCGCGCTGCAAGGATCTCCTCCTCCTCCTCATGCTCGACAGGCGGATTGACCTCCTTCTCATCCAGCACCAGCCCATCCCCAAACTGCGTCCCAAACACGAATCGCAGGCTGGAGAAAGACCGATGTGATGTCGGCGGCCGCGGCAGTGACGCGGTCACCCTCACGGCATCTCGTGCCCTTAAGACACCACCGAGCTCTAGGATCACATCGGCGTGACTCCATCCGGTGCGGCGCTGGCCCTGTTTAATGCTATCACCCAATGCCCACCCTCTGGTATCCCGAACGCCCTCCCAGGCGGTTTTCTCCTTCTGAAGACACTCGAAGAAAGAGGGCTTGAGGATTTTCTGGTTCCTCCGCATGATGGGTGATGGGAGAGAATGCAGAGTGCCGAGCGCGAGCAGGTGGAAGCAGTGAGGGTTTGCTTGGTACCACTAAAGGGAGCAGTAAGCACATGAGAAGCGAGATCAAATGCCAAGGCGTACAGCGTCGCCCCCGCTAGAATCGACCCAACTCAGCCAGTCCGCAACGCCCTCGCATTCCTCGACGCCATCAGTAAACTGTGGGTAGTTCTGGTGGACATATAGCGAGAAGAGGGACGAGTCGATTGGGGAGTCCGCATAGAGCATCTATACATGGTGGCGAAAGGACATGATAAACCTAAAGGCTAAGACCCAAAGGCGAAGAGCACTTACATCAACATCAACCCGGCTCGTCCTTCGTTCATGCTCTGAGAACCAGGGAGGCAACTTAGGTGGATCCTTGAGCTTTACGTCTATCGCCTTCTCCTTCTGGATATCCTTTGCAGTCGCAGAGGAGCTCGGCGGGTCACTTTTCCCTGCAACGCCCTTCGTCAGTACAATAATATCCGTCCTAATGCCGAAAGACACTGACGCTTATTATATAGAACCTTCCCCAGCAGATGGAAGAGCACCAGACTCTGCTCTCGTCTTGTCACAGCCTCCAGCACAGCGGATTTTCCCTTCCCTTTATTGCTCCCCTTCTTGTTCTTCCCCTGTTGGACCATCTGGACGACGCAGGCAAACTGCAGTGCCATGATCGCACTCCTTATATCTCCATTCGCCGACTCGACAACCGCGTCAAGCATCTCCCGCGACGGTGGTTGCTGCGATGAGCCCCCAAAATGTGTGGTAAGTAACCCTTGAAGTGCTTTGGTGAGCAGCGTCGGTGCGATCGGATTGAACCTGTACACCGAGAAAATGAATACAAATCAAGGATCTTCAAAAGGCCGACGTACCCGATCTGCGTGACATACGGTCCACCCAACAGGTCCCTTGGCAGCGCAGTGCGCACATCCACGACGCCCTCGCTCGCCTTTGCCCTTGCCCCCATGCGATCATCCCCCGCCTCGCCGCGGACGCCAGCATCGCTAATCACGATGACGATAGGCACGGGCGGGTTGGACACGGATGACGCAACAAGCCCTTGAATGGCAGCGTGGAATTGGGCCTGGGTTCCCGGGTGCAAGATGTTCGGGAGGTCTTCGAGAAGAATGATGTGTCGAGCGGGCTGCGATTTGGATGAAGAGCCGGCACGGGAAGTGAAGAGGTTCTGGCAGCTGGAGGCGCGGTGGAGGAAGGCCTCGAATTTGGAGAATGGAGCTTCGGTAGCGGGGTCAAAGTTCCACGCCCTGGACGCGTCGGCACCATCAGTGAAAGATCTGTTGGTGTCTTTAAAAAAATTAGATGACTCTCGTGAACTTGTAAAGAAAACACGCACCAAACCCCTCGCTAACTGCGTTTCGCCACTCCATGATCTCGAATCCCATGTCGCGAGCCAGAACGCGTATGGTCGTAGTCTTAGCTGTCCCGGCTGGTCCAGTTAATGCGAGTATTCTCTGCATGCGCATGCGAGGTCAGTCAAACTCATACAAGGGGAAACCCAGTCTCGTACACGGTATTTCTTCAACGCCCCAGAAGGCCCTCCTTCGAAGGCTTCCTGAAGCCACCGTCGAACGTCCTCGACCTTCCTCTTGTGAACCGCGAGCTCTGCCTAGCCATCTGAGTCAGAAGGGTCCTGCAAGATCGATTCCACCGACCTCCGTGGTGGGTTCATAGATATCTGTCCACATCCTCTCATCTGCAAGCACGTCAAGGAAGTACACGGCAAGATGATGACGACACCCACCATGTTCAGTCGAATATGGGGCGCTTCTGGCCTTCCCCTTCCCCTTGTATGATCCCTGGGATAACATTTGCGGAGCTTCCAACTTGCAGCTAGAGCTTGGTGTCCTGAACTTGACGCAGCAACCTCAGTTGCTGCTGAAAGAGAGAAAAGTCCAATTTTACCGCCGTCAGTGGGTCAAACCTTGGTGATGCACTAGGTACCCGTGCCTCGAGCTTGATAACGGCAACTTTCGACGTTGAAGAACGCTGAGATGGCCTCTGCGCCATATCTAACCTCAACTTTCGTTGAAACGGTTCGGCGTTTCGGAGGTCAAGTTGTGATGATTACGGTGACCGTGGGAACATCACCAATGCATTTCCAGCTCCGCGACGTGAACCTCGCCGCTGCTTTTTGCGGTACGATTCGGTGCGGTATGTGGGCGGTTTTTTTTCGGTTCTGCATACCGAACTTTGAAACACTACTGACTTCTGATTCCTGAAAGTTCGAAGGCGTTTAAACATGAGACGCCGCCAGCTCAGATCCCATCTGATCAGAAAGTTCAGTGATACGTCCCCGACTGTCCATCGCATGCACTCCGACGCGACGCGTCCTTCAACTAGCTCCATAGCTTCATAGAAACGATTCTTGGATGCGGGAATCTCATCATAAGCAACTCAGGAAAATGTACATCCTTACACCCGTTTCAGAGTGATGGGACTTCGACGAATTCGAAGCATCTTTATTTTTACATAAAGCTTATTCGTCTGACTTCGCCGGAGGTCTTCAAACCCACGCCTCTTTCTGACTGACCCCAAAAGCAACCATCTGAATATTACAGGATCCTCCCTCTTCGCTCATAATCTGCCTAATCATGTCACTTACACCGCCATGCAGCATATGTTCCGTGGCTTCTCAACGACTCGAATATTTCTTGGCAACGAGCAAGAATGCGTCCGCTCTACGAAGGAAAGCCAGTGGAGGCGCGTCCATCCTGAGGCTGGATTGCAATTTGCGCAGATCGACTTTACAGATGTCGGAGCGGGTACTTTGAATCCCTCACCGCAAAAAAAATAAGTGCCTCACGCATCCAACCTTTTTCTCCAGCTCAAAAAGCATTTGCGACTCGAAACTTTCGCCCGATTTCCTTGGTATTCCCCTCCACGACACTGGTCCTTTCAGTTAGCCTTGGAGGAGCTCCGTCATCCTCGAAGGCAATGAGTTATCCGAGATTTGTGAAGCCCTTACCAACCGGTGCTGCTGATGCAGAGTTGTATGACATGATGAGCCCATTCGGGCCCCTCGCTTCCGTGCGCGTCGACAAGAGACTGGGCGGGATAATACAATTTTGGACAGAGGAGGACGCATTGATGGCCGAGGACGCGGTCAAGGCTACTTTTCCACTGGTTTCGAAGATAACTCTCAAGGCGTTCGATCCCTGTCGGCTTTTCTGCAGAGTCAGGCATTCTTTCGAATATTCAGTGCGTGTGCTCAACGTTGATGACAGAATCTCAGCTTCGAAGTTAACGCCAGCCAGCTCAAGGAGCATTTCAACAAGGTGCGCGTCGCTTATTAGGCTACAGGTGAACGCGCCTCCTGACCTGAGACCTCCAGTACAGCTCTGTGACAAGGTAGGCACATTATCTGGGCTGGCGTTCCGTCTTCTTTGAACCAACAACCTCTCATCCTCAGTGCGCGGATCGTGTATAATGCCGGCGGCCAAAGCCGCGGTTTTGGCTTCGTCACATTTTCCAACCCGGAAGACGGTGAGTGCTTTGAAGCTCACCCTTCATAACATACAACATACTCAGGTGCGAAAAAGCGGCGAAAGCGATTGAGAAGCTCGACGGGATCGAATTACGCTCTAAAATAGTAAGCATCCGAATACTGCGAGTACAAGCCCGGTGAAAAGAAGTCGCAAAAACAAGAGAGTCGACCAGGAGCAATGCCCCCCGTGAGCGCCTGGCATTTTTTTAATAGATGGTTCATAGTTTATTGACCCCGAGGATCGCCAGAATGTCCCCTCGTCACCGTCCGAGACCAGCTCCGACAGACCTCGGGTTCTAAAGAACGGAATTCTCGAAGAGAAGTCAGACGAAAACCACCAAAGCTCCCTTGTCGAAACCCTGCTGGCAGACATCGCGAACTTGAAAGGCGAGCTCGCGAAGGAGAAGAACACAAGGCACAGCATAACGAAAATGCTCGACACATTGCAAGGAGAGAAGGAGGGACTTGAGGAGAGGGCAGGAAACGCGGAGAAAGCGCTGGTGGACAAAAGCTCCCTTATCGAAATGCTGAACGGCCAGCTCGCGAAGGAGAAAGACGATAGGCACCGAGAGATGGACCACATAACGAAGACGCTCGACGAGTTGCAAGGAGAGAAAGACCAGCTCGAGGAGAGGGCAGGCAAGGCGAAGAAAGCGCTGGCGGACAAGACCCTACGAGGCGAGGTCGAGACGGAGGGCTGGGTATCGAGATTAGCGTCGCTTCAAACAAAACTCGCAGACCTCCAAAGTCGACACCAGGACGAGCTCGACGAGCTGCACAGCCAGTTGTCTGTGGTTCTGGAGGGCAAGGCGAAAGCAGAGGAATTTTTAAAGCAGGCTGAGAAGAACCGCGACGAGTGGCGTCGCAATTTCGAGCTGTCGGACTCGCGGCGCAAGATCCTAGAGCTCGAGACTGATCGATTGCGGGAGGAGAATGCAAGAAAAGAGCGAGAGCAATCGAGGAAGGCAGAGGAGGCTGAAAGCGCGCGAAAGAAGGCGGAGGTGGAGGAGGCAAAGTGTAGGAAGATGGGGGAGAAGTTGAAGAGGGAAAGGGAGGAGACCGTGCGGAAGGCTAGTGAGGCAGCCGCCGCGAAGGAGAAAGTACGCCAGCAGGCATGGATGCAGGCAACGGACGCCGAGCAGCAACGGTGCTACGACAGGGACGTGGGCATCATCGGGCGTCACGCCGGCTGGGGAAGGGCTGCAGCGCGAGAGAGATTCCTCTTGGTCGTCGAAGAATTTGACAAGAGAAAATTCTCGGAGGCGCAGCCTATTACATTCAACAACATCCCTTGGCCCGTATTGGACAACCCCTTATGTGAAAACACGAACAGCGAGATCGCCTGGCAGAAGGTCGAGGATTTCTTCGTGTATATCCGGGTGGTGCAGACCGTCGCGGACTACAAGAAACTGGTCGAAAAAGTTCACCGCATGTTCCACCCTGACAAGTGGCGGTCTCGCCGCCTCTTGGATACAGTCCGTTGTCCCAAGCTCAGAAGAACATTGGAGGCCTCGGGAAACATTGTGGCGCAGGCGATGTCACCCCTGTGGAGCCAGACGAAGTGAAGAAAGTCGATATGATTTGTGGGAGTATATATTTGCATGTTCTTGAAGAATGATAATTTCTTGACGGCAACATGTGCATAGGGTTTTCACCCCTGGGCACACAGGTCAAAATTCTGAAATAGAGAGGAAAACATACGGTCGATCAAGCGTTCTGCGGCGGAGAGAAAGCCCCGTGACTTGCTTACCTTGCAAGACGCTACGAAAGGCTCGTCCGAGTCCGCCGGTCCTTGTTCCCTGCGCGTAAGTTACTAATTGAAGGGCCCAGTCTACGGTGCCGTAATCATGTAGATCAGCTGTACGTCATTCAAAGTTTCGTGGAAACGGGAAATGGTAATCTCGCTATTCTGATTCCGAGGAGCTGTGTAATACAACGTTGGCTGTCCACCATGGTTCATAACGGTGGGTGAGAGCTAGGTGATCTTGAAAGCTTCCTGTAGAATTTACGAAATGGTTTAATCAGCTGCGGGGCTTGGTGGTGAAGTGGTTAACTTGATCTTTATCAGTCCAAGTACCGAGCTGCTGCCCTGTTCAATTCGTCCTTTCCCTTCAAAAGCAAGTGAGTCCTCGGAGGAGAAAGCTTTGCAGACAGACAACCTGTGGCGTCAAAGCTTGACATACAGACAGTCCACGGAAGCGACGGCGTCGGGGCATGTGTTCAGTCCATAGGTTTTTAAAGCATGCGCTCAAGCGGTGAGCAGGCAGAGAAGCAGAAGATCCCAGCCACATGAAGGCACAAAGAAATCTACCTGATGGACAGGCTTCTAGCGCAGGGCCTGCTCTTTCATGATCAAGGAGGACCAGAAGAAAAAGAAACGCCGCTCCCGTTTCGGGCACAAGGAGACGGCGCAGCACAACACAAGCAAACAACACGTCTCCGTTCCTTCATGAATCATCACGAGACGTGCGGTTGGCGCGTCTCCCTTCCTCGAATCCGAGTATTTCTGGCGTTTTTACGGATGGCTGTCCTGCTAGGGGACGATAAAACTTGTCTTTGTTCCTGGTCTGCCGAAGGAACGAATTCGCGGGATGTCGTGGCTCCCTTTTTTTGTTGTCGGGAGCTGACAGGGAAGTGACGCCGAGACGATCTGCGGTGTCGAGGTGTGCGATTATAATTACAATTGCGCCCGACCCTCTGCCTTTCTGTCCCTCTTCGACCACTACCACCATGTCCCTCGCCGTTCTGCGCTCCCTTCATGCCATCCTCGCCGATGCTATCGACGACATCCAGCGCGTGTATACCCCAGAGAAGGGCCAGACTCCAAATGGGCATGATAGAGAGGAGCCAGTGGCAGGAGGAGATGCGGCATCATATGCGTCGCCACCGCCGTCACCGTCAACACCGCGGGTTCCTCTTGATTTTCCGTTGTTGGATGCCCCATACGACCCCAATGACCCAGCGGAACAGCTCACCACGCACCCAGTAGTCGTCGGTGCGATCAATAGAATTGTCGCTGCCGCAGGCCAGATGGCAACGACCGTTCAGGCGCCGTTTTATTCGTTGTGTGATGCGTCCATGGGGGTGCGTTTTTCACTGTCGTTTTAGTATCCAATACTGATTGTGTCCACATAGTACAACTTACCATCGTGTTTACGCCTCTTGGAGGCGTCACATACGGTCGAGATCCTGCGGGAGGCAGGCCCACAAGGTCTACACGTCGATTTAATCTCTCAACGGAACGGTGTGGACAGCGCAAAACTAGGTATGTGGGCCACTATGCACGATTACTCATGGACTTACGAGGCCCTCCTGTCGATCCATAGCCCATATCTTGCGTCTGCTTGCCACGCACCACTTCATTCGTGAACGGTCCCCGAACGTTTTTACGATCAATCGGATTTCGTCTCTCGTCGATTCTGGCAAGTCATTCGAAGAGATCAAGAAGTGGGAAAGCCAGGGACGGTGCGTTGAACATTGGTTCTGTTTCTGTTCTCTCCCCATCTTGTCGAGCATCTTGCGGGCACTATGCGAGCTTTTCAAGCGCCTCATAGGCCTTGTGTTCCCTTCCGGCTCATGCTAGTACGGTGTCACCTGGTATACTCGCCAACGACGTGCCGGGGAACTCTTGGGCTCTGATTCTTTTTGACTTTTCGTTTCATATCCACCTGACACTGGACATGTAACCTGTCAGTTATCCAGTTGAGCTTTTTCGGCTCTTGAAAGGACGTTTACCGTGGACTGCGACATCATGATCCCTGGATATTTTGTAGCCCATTCTGGGCTGTATATTCGTGTTGTTGCCGGTGACGCGAACAATCATCTCCTCGACTCATGTTTATCACTCAACCGTTCCTATATGCACCTTCTTATCCTCGATTCATAATGTATTATGCTCATTTTATCAAACTGATTTCTGTCCACCCCACAGGCCTGAGATGAAGTACCACGATACGAACGGAGTCTCCGCCTTTGTCGGCATGTGGTAAGCCCCTTCGCCTCCCTTTCCCCCACCACACACCAGCCTCTGACGAGCCCTCCCCTCTTCCTTTGTGACACAGCACGGATGAACTCTTCAAATCCTCCGCTTACCTCACGGAAGCGTATCTCCTCGCGGGCACCGAGCCTCCCCGCCCGCCCTTCGAGCACGCCTTCCGGACAGATGCCGGATTCTTTGCATGGCTAGAGGGCCAGGGGCCCTCTGCCTCTTATTGTTCTGGGATCGCCGACGATGATACCCGAACTACCACCAAGTTTCGACTGGAGCGGTTCGGTACAGCGATGTCAGGCACGGGCTCATGGGAGGCGCCCGGAGCCGTTTTCAACGGTGGGTATGTCTTTTTCTTTGGCGGTGGTAACAGCTAAAGTGTGGGTATGAGGACAGGCTTCAACTGGCGTGCATTGGCTCCGGGAAGCATCATTGTGGACGTCGGCGGCGGTATCGGCTCGACCAGCATGTTACTTGCCAATGCATTCTCCCATTCAAGCGCCAGTACGAGCCTGGGCCCTTCTCCGCCATTTTCACCTCGTGGCCCCAATGAAAACGAGGATCTGGGATTCAAGTTCGTCATCCAGGACCGGGAGGTGGTTGTCGCGATGGGCGAGAAGGTATGTTGCCTCTCAAGTCCTCCGACGCCATGACTCATCCCTTACCTAGGCATGGCGTGCTAAATGTCCAGAGTTTCTGGATTCTGGCACCGCGCGCTTTCAAGGTACGCCGTGCTGATCCCCCATCGCGAACACCGACTGACGCATGATATAACAGTCCACGACTTCTTCACGCCCCAGCCCATCAAGAATGCTGCGGTCTTCTTCCTGCGAGTGATCCTGCACGACTGGCCTGACGCACAGGCGCGCCACATCCTTCTGCGCCTGCGGGAAGCAGCAACGCCGGACACGAAGCTCGTGCTAGCAGACTTCGTGCTCCCTCTTGCGTGCGTGGACGCCGACGAGGGAGAGCCAGCCGGCAATGGCGTCCTGGAGGGCGTTGATGGCGCGGAGAGTATGCTTGCACCTGCACCTCTCCTGGCGAACTTAGGCAAGGCGAGCGCGAATGCGTACTGGATGGATTTAACGGTGAACTCCTATTTCTGTGCTTATATGCGTGTCCATATTGATGCGTTTCTTCACAGATGCAGGTAACCTTCAGCGCCCAGGAACGCACACTGCGTGAGACGACGACACTTGCATTATCCGCCGGCTGGAAGGTGGTTAAGGTGACGCATGCTCCAGGATCACTGTTCGGCCACATTGTCGCTGTCCCTGTACCTATCCCCGTGCAGTGCCGCGCCAGAGCAGGGATTGGTTCTGCATCCCTGAATGTCCCGAGTATCCCTTCCACCGCAGACGAGGAAGGTATTCGCAGAGGCAAGGTCGAGCTAGCTGTCATAGAACGCGCGAGTTCGCGTTGTGGAACTCCCACCTTTGGCTCAAGGACAGATTTGCCGACCATGTACGAGGCCAGGGCGAGGTTTGGTGGCGGCGTTGCCAAGAGGTCGAGGCTTCCTGGGTTGGTAGGAAGACCTGGAGCAGGACCTCCGCCCATACCTTCGACAAGGCCAAGTATCTTGAAACAATCGGCAGTGATCACGTCCACAGGTACACCGCCGTTGAAGAGGAAGAAACCGTCACCATTGTCGTTCCCAACTGGTGGCCGCTTGTCGTCGCCCTCGCCTGCTTCCCCCAAGCCACCGGCCTCTCCACGAGTACCGCAACCGCCTCCTCCTATGAAGCGCCGCATGTCCCTGGCACAGCTCCGTTCCCCGTCACAGGAGGATGCGATGTCCCCTGCTCCGCCCCTCCCGCGCCAGATACCGCCTTCCCCCATGTCGCCGCAACATCCAGTTCCCCCGCCTATCCCTCCACGCTCTCTCGCACGACGTGCCTCTCACGCCCACCTCACTATCCGTCACTCCCCCACGTCGTCATTCTCATCAGCGGCGCTCCCATCCTCACCCTCACTCCCATCCCAATATTCCCAACAAGGTCCGAAGTCGTCCAATCCAGCGCATGGATCGACATCTTCGTCCCACAGACCGCAAACACTTTCCCGCCCCGCGTCACTCGCCCAGCTATACCAATCCGCCAACGCAACCAGTCACCGCGCATCCAGCTCCATCCCCTCTCGACAAAGCATCGAAGTCCCACCCCGGGCCTCGCCATCCCTGTCCTACTCCCCCTGCACCCCAGCGACACCAGTCCGCCCACCCACTCCAAGGCTTGCCCCGCGGCGTGCCTCGCTCGCCCAGCTCCCCCCGCCTTCCCTCCGCAAGCACTCCGGCAGCGTCATGGGGCCCCCGATTAACGGCGGTAGTGGTGCCGGGATCGGGGGTGCCATCAGCATGGTGAGTCTTCTTGAACGTGGAGCCGCCCTGAATTTCGGGGCAGCAGCTGAGGGTTTGCCTCAAGAAGATGGAGAATCGGAGCCGCCGTTCGGTGGTGCAGGAAGTGTGTTGGCGGCGGCGGCGCGGATTGAACGGGGTGGGGTGTCGTGTCAAGGATCGCCTTGATTAATGGCATGTCCGGCCATTGTCCCTTTTCATTTCTTTTGGACGTTTCTCCCCCGCCTATAGGATTCAGTTGGGATTCAGGTTTGTCACTAGTAGTATAAGTACCGGTAGCACTGAGCACTTTCCCATGCTTCTTCTGTTATATTGTTTAGATGACGACGGTCCTTTAAATTCGCACATAATTCAAATCCCACCGTGGTCGACTTGCCCACCACCACACTTATGCACTGGCAGTTTACTTGAAGTTATTGCAAAACAAATTGGCGGCAAAAGAAGACATTTGAAGAAAATGATGGACGTTCAGGGGATTGAACCCTGGACCTTATACACATGGCACAGTACAGTTTCCTGCATACGGTGCTTGCAAAGCATACGCGCTACCACTGCGCTAAACGCCCATGCTCTGACCAACCAGTCAGAAAAATCCGGCTTCGCGTCACGCTCCAAACGGACGGTCTCCAGTCTAAGCGACGACGACGCGCATTCAGCGGCTCCTATATCTTGGGACTGTATGTAGATGCCTATTCGACAGATTCTCTCAAGTTGTTCAAGGAGGCCTCGACGTGCTACCGTTCTACACGGAGGTAAGTCAAAGAGAAACTTGTGGGACTCGGACTAGCTGACAGTATGTTTGCAGAATATATACCCTTTGTACGAATCCACAAAGGGTATCTTTGAACAAAGAAGATGGGAAATGAAAGCCACCGAATGCGCACCGCTATAAATGCCCAGGTGGTTCGCCCTCCCGATGGTTCTACCCCACTGAAGATGAATTTCGACGTAGAATTTGACCATGGATGTCAATCCGAGCCCCATGAATTCTCAATGTCACCTCTGAGGCCACCTGTCATCGACTGTGTAGATTGGGCAAATTCACAACCGCTCGCACTACAGAGTCTTCTGCTGGAAGTTTCAAGAAGGCCTGGTGAGCGGAGTGTCTTGACGGAATTTAGGAGCAGCTCTAATTCCTTCATGTCTATAACAACAGAGAAACGTCCTGTCAAGACCAACACGTCATGGCCCACTTTCGCGCATTATACCTCAGACCCAATAGCGTCTACGTCTTCCAATGCTACTGTCGTAAGGACGCGGCCTCTCCGGCGTACCAACTCAAGCCAACGTGCGCGCTTGGGCCCTGACTCTGCCTCACATGCTTCATCGCCTCCCGCACCCGACGGTTCGATCTGGGGCAAGGACCGGCATGAATTACTTGCTGTTTGCCAGAACGCCTCGGAGCGAATGGATGAGAACGCTTTCCTACATGTTGACATGAGTGTAGATGCTGGGACTTCGAAACGGAAGCTCAGGCAGCCTCCGATTGCTGGTGTATCGAAGACTAGGAGGGCAACTGTGCCGTACCCGGTCGGACTGGAGGCCAGTCGCTGGGAGAAAGGAAAGCAGAAGGAGAGTCTTGTCAGTGATGCCAACCCCCCAAATGTACGACGTCAATCATTGCTCTCCTCTTCCTCTTCGTCGTCATCAGCTTCCTCCACTATGTCTTCTCCAGCAACACCGGGTAAATCGTTCGCATCTCCTCATTCTATGGACACATCCCTCGCGGACTTCGATGCCGGGGACGTCTCGACGATGGACGTCGAACCCCACCACGAGCCTTCAGAGTTCTCTGGAGAAATTGCAAGGAAACCAGCCCCTCCATCGAAACGCCCGCCTTCGAGAGAGCAACCCGCTTCCACCCCACCTGCCCCAAGACTCCATCCCCTCCTGACACAAAGGTATCGAGAAGAATCTCCTAAACCCGCTCCCGTTCGCCATCCCGCACCGGTCACCGAGCGTCCCCCTCCACCCGCGTTCCATTCAAATGCCCCACCAGGCTTATCCCTCTCTCAAGCGACACGCCCTCCCGCCCTCGGCATGCGACGCGTGCACACAGCACCTATAGCATGCCAACACGCCCTCCCCACCCGTCAACGAGGGTTTAAACCTCCCCTTCTCTCCCAACAAGGAGCAATTAGGACCCAGGCGTCGCAGCACACGAACACCAAGTTCTCGCGACCAGTCGCTGAGCATCCTTCGCCTGGCGACGCAGTGTCCTCCGGCTCCGGAAGACCCCGCATACCCCAGCCCCAGTTTCCGGAGCTCCCTAGGTCAAAACCGGTATCTTCAAACCGGTCGGAAGCGCATCCTTCCAAGTCGACACCTGCGCGTGAGCCTTCGCCCGAGGCGAACGTGGATCCTGATTCCTCCTTCGGCGATATGTCGTTCGATATGGACGAACTGGAGGCAACGATGCAGATGTACGATTGATTGTAGGTTGGGCCATCGAGTCACGACTCTCTTTGTGGGATTTGGGTCCTTCTCTTCTTGCATTATGCGTATATATTCTCTGGACATGTCGGGGGTGAATACTGTACAATTTCCTCGCCTGTTTTGGCTGTCCAACTAATACCTCCATCCATATCATCCATGTTCAATAACTTGCACATAATTCAAACCCAATGATAGATTACGAGAGCGAAGAGATCGCCAGTTGTGATATGCGATTTGAGAGGATGCCGACTGCTGCAAGTAAGAACAAAATCGTGTAGACTGAAGAAGTGGGTAGGTAGGAGGCCCAGGTCAAACACCTTGGCCGGAATTCCTCCACGGCGGCATCCATCCATGGCTGTCGCTGGAGGGATTTGACCAGTGTCCACCGCTGCCTCCGGGTCCATTTCCTGGATTATTGTCTCTCCTGCGGCTGGGGCCAGCATCGTCAAAGGGGTCCTGATTCCCTCTTCCAGTTGAGGAACCTCCGTTAACCACCTTGCGACACACCGGACAGGTGGTAGCACTCTTAAGCCATTGCTAGGGAAGCCGATGAGCCCATCGAGCCTGCACGTGGATAAGAACAAACAAGGACAGACCTTTAGACACTCGCGATGGAGCCAGTGAGAACAATCGGCAAGCTTTAAAAGTGAATCCTCGGGTTGATACTTGACACAGTCATCAGCAAAAAAAGCTGGAACGAAGATGATCCCACGTACATCATCTAGGCAGATGGGGCACCGGTGGTCACTACCGGCCGTTTTCCAATCTTTATACAAACCAGTTTCCAAGGACTCAATAACGCCCTCCGGCGTGCATCGCGGCTTTGCTTCTCCAAGAGAAGCAGCCAGAGACAGAAGGCTTTCGTACGATTCGTCGAAGTCCTCGTCTCTCTACAAATGGGGGTGATAGCTACATGAACAATGCGACATTAAAGGAACCAAGGTGGGAACTTACAACATAGTCGCCCAAAGCTCTACTCCTTCTAACATTGGCCCGAATGAATTCAGGAACCTCGGCGGGGAAGACGACGCTGGTGTTCAGGGCTCCTCGATGGAAGCGTCTCGCCCTCAAAACGCGCGCATGTTCAGTATCATGTATGGTTCCATCAACTTGATGCTCATCTTCGCTCTCTGAAAGGCTGAAAGGATTCGTTGGGCGTCGTGGCCTCCTTCTGAATGACCGTAAAGAGGGTACTTCATTTGTCGTTGATTCGGGTGCTCGACGGGACTGCACACCGCCCTGTTCCATGATACCCCAAGGAGACGCGGGCGTGGTGAATGTCCTGTGCTCTCGCTGTTGGCGTTCCTGGTGGTAGCGAGTAATGAGTTCCTGGGAGCGTCGGATGCTGAGGCCATCATGTCGCAAAACCTCGAGTGCATGGTTGAATCCTTGTTCATTCCCTCTTGAACCGGAAGGTTGAACATTCTCTGGCTCATCCAATCTCGAAGCGTCTATACGGGGGCGCCGAGAGAGGAGTCTGTGGAGGTCAGAAGTTCGAGATTGCGCACCCGAGGTGCTAGAGTTATCAGGGGGTCGAGAGGGAGCGGAAGAGTATGAACCGGTTTGCAGTAGAGGCACGCTGGAGCGGAAAGCCGCACTACGTTCACGAATAGATTCAAGTGATCCATCGCCTTCCGGAAGATATTGGCTTAGAAGGTAATCCCGACGGCTATTCATAGTAGCTTCGGCCTGGACGAATGAGATAATAAAAATGTTAGGAAGGTTGATTAAAAAAACCTACCTCCTCCTGTGATTGATAGGGTGGAATAACGGGCGCATGCTCGTCCTCGAAGGGTAGTGGTGGGATAGAAGGTGCAGTGTAACCTGTTGGAGGTACTTGCGACGACGACTGCGATGTCGACCGCCCACTAGAACGCTCACGTGCCAGATTCGCATTGAAAAACCTCTGGATCGTGTTGCGGAATGGCCCAGATGCAAACGATTCGGGATCAAGTGGAGGTAGTACAGGCCGCGATCGCCGCGGGGGCGACCTATCGCGCTGTGCACGCTCTGACTCACGGCCCATAGGCGACGGAGATCTACGCATTGCAGGTATAGTCACACGCCCAAAGCCAATAGAGGGTCTCCTGTGCTCCGATGCTACGTTGTTTGTGGTTTGTGGTGTAGTAGATTCGAACACTTCGTTGAGGTCTGGAGAAGGAAGAGATAGGACAGGGAGATACCCCCGGAAGGTTTCACGCTCTGGGGCGTGTTCTGGCAGTCGAAGCCGGCGGCGGCTCGGTCCAAAGTTCCTCAGCAAAGAAGCTCTCAGTAACTGATGATCGATATCCGACGACTCAGAGTGGGTTGAATGAGTGGATGGGTAGCCCGTCTCTAGGAAAGTGCGAGCTGGGACGAGGCCTCCGGTTGGACGGGTGGGGGTGAACCCAGGCTGGAGATACTGCTGCTGTGATTGGTGCTGCAGCCCCGTCGAGCTATGATCAAAGTGGACCCCGGAACGCTCTGCCGCTGATGGTCGAGTCGGAGGCAAAGCTCGGGTAGCGGAAGAGACATCAAGAATCGATGATGACGACATCCGACGCATAAATCCGAGACGCGCATTTCGACGTCGAGATTCCACAGGATCCTCCGCTAACAATATGGGCGCCTCTCGAGCAGGTTCAGCATAAGACACGGAATGCGAATGCGAGTAGGAATGTGTATGGCTGTGAGTAGCAGACTGGCTCGCATAAGGGCGCGAGCGCAGACGAAAAAGGTCATGAGGGGATACATGCGTTGCTAGAGAGGGAGCCGCAGACGACGATGAAGGCCCTGATTCAGCTGTGATATTCAGACTCGAACGGACATAGCGAGGCCATGACGAGCGAGGTCCAGCTGCCTCAGAATGATGAGACATACGATCTTGAGGATGGCGGCCCGAAGTTGCGGGCCTACTGGCAGGTGGGTTTGAGGTTGCCAAGCGCGACCAGGAGGGCACACTCAACGCTGACGGATGCACGGGGCCGTCTGGAGACACTGCAGATGCCACAGGACGGTTGGACTGAAAGGACGATGCAGAAGCTTGAGCAGAGAAATTGAGCCACGAGGCAGAGATCATATCAGCGCTAGCGCTATTGTCATCTGCAAAAATCGACAGCGACTCGGGTCGTGTTCGCGGCGGCGGCGATGGCGATGGCGAGCGTCCCCTTGTACGCTCAACAGAGTATATATCTCTGAACCGAATCTCGCTTGCAGGCATTCGTGGCGGAGTTGGTTCGTCGACAGGGGGTAGGGACATCGGTTCATCACTGGCATGGTCTGGAAGGTAAAAGAGGTACACAAAAGGTAGCCTTGAGGACATGTGTAAAAAGCTCACCCGATAACCATAGATGCATGCGATCTTCCAACGGAGAGGGGGGACTGATCCTCCTTCGACGGAAACTCGAGGCCGATGCTCGATTCTCGTTTGAGATGTAAGACCGCTCCCCGTGGCTGTTGCTCCCCCCCACCAAAAATGGCTGCAGGGTGATTTCACTGTCTTGGAGCACACGCCCGATACCTTCCAAGGCCTCTCCGATACCATGGAGGGCCTCGAGGCGGGACGCGGCATACGAGTCTAAGACAGATGACGGGTTGCTCGTGCTGCCTGGCTGACTGTTGGTATCGCTGTTGGCATTCCTGCGGGGCAGAGCCGATAATGCCCTTTCTCTGGATGCACGAGCGACCCAACTGGGACCAGATGAATCATCGTCCGACTCAATGACGTCTGACCGATTCAATGTCACGCTCGGCGTATGTGTATTAGCGAACGTGAACGGCGCTGTGGAATTATTCGAGCGATTCTCGGTGGTGCGGTAAGGCAAAGACATCGACGATGTGTGATGGTGAGTAGGAGGGGGCGATCTGAAGCCAGAGCCAAAAGGAAATCTTCGTAGAGCTTCTAGTGGGTCTTCCCAAGTTTCACCGTGGTTCGGAATGGGAGGTAGGCTTGGGGGAGTGGTATTTGTAGTTTCTGTCAGTTGTGGGATTGTAGTACGCTCTAGGTCGTCGAGATCGTCGATTAACAAAGGCGAGGGGAACCTCAGCGCTTCGATGGCAGGGACAGGGCTATGACTCTGAGCCCTGATAATTTCGCCACGAGTTTCTGGCCCAGTTTCCTCATCGTCATCCCCGTAGTCCTCAGCGTCCAGTCCTTCAGTGGTTGGCCAATAGGTCCAAGGGACCAGATACGCAGTTGACCCCGTCTCCTGGTTTATTCGACTCCAGACTTCATTCGTCTGTGATGTTTCGTCAGAAACCCCTATTGAACATAATTTGGTAATTAGGACACGCGACGCAAGAGAGCGATTTATAAGTTACTCACGTTCAGAGGCCATGGAACTTTCCGCTGGTTGTGGGCGGGATTCGTGAGGTAGCCTCCTCATATCATCCTGGTAGCTCTCGTTCCCACCAGCGGTATTAGACTGCGGCCGCCGAGGCCTCTGCATGCTGAAGCCGTACAGTGAATTGGGCAACGGCGGCAAAGGCCGCGCAGGGGGGTGCAGAAATGAGCCACTGTTTGTGTGTGTAGGCACCTCCTCTCCCGGTAGCTCTAATGGGGGCAGGACGGGCGGTGGCGTGGGGGTGCGTGCCACGCTGGGCAAATATGACTGTCGCAATGCAGAAATTTGCGTATCAAACGCATTGAAACGCTCCGGCGAGAGCCTGTACGATTCGTCTGATTGTGATGTTATAATTGGCACTGTAGAGGCGCTTGGCGCGGCCGCGGGCTCCATGTCTATGTCCTGAATGACTGGCGTAGGTAGACGGGCAGGTTCCATAAAAGATCGGACAAGGTTCAATGATATCAGAGGTGCACCTGGTGTGATGCCTGCAGGAGAGCTTGAGCCCTGGGCTCCGGCTGAGTTCTCGTGAGGTGCGTCGCCCATCGAGCTAGAGCCAGAGGCCAATATCGATGAATGTGAGCTGCCTATAGATACATCGTCGTCTGAAAAGATGCTCGCGCTCCTGGCCCGTTTGTTATGATCGCTTCCTTCGCTCCCACTCGCCCCAGCTCCATCAGACCCTCCCAAAGGATTCTCGAGATCCAAGTCAAAGCCCAACTCGAACTGATCAAAGGACCGTTTGAAGGAAGTAGTACTCGGTGGTAGCTCCAGATGCAACTGAGGGGCACAGTTGGAGGACATGGTGGTTACTGACAGACCAGGAAAGTTAACTATAAAGGTCTGTGCACTGGCAGTGGGCACTCGCCTCACGACGTTCGGAACCATACTAGGCCTGACTTGATGTTATGCTGACGTAACGATCGCATTGTACTAAAAATCAGCCGCGCTCCTAGAGTCCCACTGTATGCAGCGCAACCTGTTGTGCGTATCGATACTGGACAAAATCGGACCTTTCCTTGACACCGTCAGACACTCATCAGACTCTGGCAGTGACAGCGAGTGCGGGCTTATCTCATAGTTCACAGGTTTTTGGCGGTAAGCGCGCCTTATCGTCGCCTCAATCACCGCGTTTGATTCGCAATTTCGCATAGCCGCATAGCGGCGTATCAAAGATCGCTACCAAAGGGCGCCATTGCTTATAACATTGCCCTTGTTCATTTTTCAATGCTCTTGTTCTCGGCCGGCTGTGGATTTGTAGCTGCCGAGTGTACCAGTTCTATATCTGACAAGAGTACATATGTAACCTCTTCGGCAGGTCCCACCCTGCAAGCGGCACGCTCATCGATGGGTTTTTTATTATTCTATTTTGACACTCCTCACCTGCTGTGTGCAGGCAGTCAATGTCATAGACGGCCGCATGGGTACACGAAGCTACGCGGAAAGGTCAATGCTGTTCTCACTGAATATGTGTGCTGTCTAGATCTGTGTCCTGCAAGCACAAGCACGGTGTCTGTGACATGTAATTCAGCTGGGCGTCTGTGCTGCGGACCTGGCCTGTGGGAGTTGAGGGGACTTGGTGAACTCAAATAGGCATCTGGAGCTTGGAAGTTGCTTCGTTGGAGGACAAGCGGCCGTGGGCCTACAGATTACTGCATCACTGACGCCCAGGCGGCCAATGAGAATGATTTTGGACGAATTTGCTGAGGAGAGGCACTACGAGCTGGTTAGAGATTCGACTTTTCAAGCTGCCTGTGGCTCTCACTAAATAAGTGCGATATAGTTCAGCCCTCCGTAGCAAAATAATCATTACCATGCCGGCCATTATCCTGTAAAAGCTTCCAGATCCTAGTCCGACTGAGGCCTTGGAAACAGCACACGCCAAACCTCAAGCTCAAGTTGTCAACTTGGACGACTCAACAGATGACACCCGAGAACCCATGAAGATTAGTGCCCTAGGTCTGTCCAAAACATTCAGCATACCTTCGCCGTTGCACGTATCTATGTATATGTGTCAGCTATGTATGTCGAAGTGGAGGATAAAAGAGCAATCGAGTGCGCAAAAAGCAAAAGCCAAAACGGATAGAGAACACAGGACGGAAAATACCGAGCACACAACCCATGGCGTAGAAAGAAAGATGTGATATTCCAACCATGGCTAGAGGGCTGCATTCTGCGCGGTGGGCACCGGGATCCACACCTCGGGGAACGGATACCACGTCGCGCCAAGCTCCGTCAATTCCACACCACCAGGCGGGATGCCCTTGCGGATGATAGCCCATTCGAGCCATGAGTCCTCGAAGCGGTGCGTGCCGGTGCGTTTGCGGTACTCGAACCCGACGCGCTGGAGGGACGTGAGGCGGGTCGCGAGGAAGGCGGCACACTCGCGGCGGGCAGCGCGCCAGGGCTCGTAGGTGTCCATTTCGTCGAACTCGGGAAACTGGATGCAGATGCGCAGCTCGCGGAGCCGCAGCAGAGGCGCAAAGGCGTCGGAGAATTCCTCCTGATTGAGAAGATGGTGAATATAATTATTTGACGGTGCGCACGGAACGATACTTACCCAAGCGTGGATGGGTTTTCCGTCGTGGTACCCGCAGAGCTCGATCTCGAGCACCTCGAGGCTGGGGCAGTGCGTTGCGATGGCATGGCACATGTGGGGATTGACTTTGTCCTCGATCATGATCCTGAGCCTTGTGAGCTTGCTCTCGCCCATACGATGGCCCATCGCCATATCAGCAAGAATCCTATCAATGTCCGCGCGGCTCAACGCTATCGGAACCCTGGGCTGGTCGATAATGGCACAGATTGCCAAGCGCTCGAGAGACGTCGTGTAATGGAACACATCGTCAAAGTTGCACGCATTGGAGAGTGCAAGACCCTCAAGCTGACCCAGGAGACTGGGCAAGTTGTTCCTCACAGTCGGGAGGTGATCCAGCAGGATCCTAAAGCCGGGGTCGCTCTTGGTCTTGGCGAAGAGCAGACGTAGCTCGCGGAGACATGGCATGACCGCGATGACATCGATGAGCTCGGTGTTCCCGCGTGGGGCATGGCCGGTGAGCACAAGCGTGTCGAGGACAGGCCACTCCTGCACCGTCAGCGCATCAAGCGTGCACAGGTCCGCGGAGAGCTGTACGTGGCGAAGATGCGCGGCCTTTCCCACCTGGAAGAGGAAAGCCGTCGCTGCGTACCTCGCGAGACTGTCGTTCTTGTACTTGCGGCGGTACTCCCGCACGTAGTAGGTGCGCTCAGTGTAGCGGGCGTCAAAGGGGCCCTCGCCGACGCGGACAGCCTCAGCGACGGGAACGATAGCCAAGCGCTCGAGGTGAAAATCGACGGGGACCTTGGGGATCATGGAGATGTAAAGAGGCGTGTCATACATGGAAAGATCTCGGAGAGAGGGGCATTGGATCAGGGCGTTGAGAATGGAGTTTGGGGGGTAGAAGGGGCAGGAGAGGTAGAAGCTCTTAAGGTACGGCATGGCGGGGAGGGCAGCGACGAGCTTATCGATGTGGCGTGGGTGGTAGTCCCCGCCAATGTAGTATCTGTCCCCCCAGCGCGGCGGGGTTGCGTCAGGCCATTCTTCGGGCCATATGAGTTGGAATCGTCTGCGGATAATGAGCACGAAATAAAATATTTTCTCTCTTCCACTCACTTGAAAAACGGCCACAAAGTTGGTGGAAAAAATAGCAAACCGGATTCTTCGTCGTGCTTGTTGGCATGAGGCCAGTGTACCTCAGCAAATAGGACTTCAAGGCAAGCTTCACGAATGACACGGCAAGTGGATGCTAGGTTGAGAATCACACTTATGTCCGAATCATGGTAGAGAGTCATGGCCTCCTTGACCAGGGCATAGGAAACATCAACATCGATAGTAGTCATCGTTCAGCAATAGACTTTGTCGCCTTCGGCGTCGGCGTCGTCGTTAACCGTCGGCGGTGGTAGCGTTAGTTCGCCGGTGCGGCCTGCTTGATATGCTACTGGTGGGGAAATCGCAGAACGCCCATAGGGAAGCCTTCCAGATGCATCAAGTCGGAAGGGAAAGAGAAAGACAGGACCCAGAACTCACCCCGTTTTCCAGGCCCGATTGATGCTGATCTAAAGATACTTGGCGACATCTTATCGCCTCCGGAGTGAAACCAGACAGTACACATATGTGTCTAAGTACTAGGTAATTCATTCCGCTACTTTACATATAACACAGGCACCTGGCAGGCGTAAGTAGAGTATATCCAGGTAAAATTTCAGTCGAGGTTCGCGTACTGCCGCGTCCACTCCTGGCTGACGCGTTGTGCGTCCTTCTCGTTCTCCTTGTAGTGCTTCGCTACGTCTGTCGCAAGTGGATCATCGGGATTTGGTGCGCTCAGTAGAGCTTGTATAGAAAGGAGGACGGTCCGGATCTGCAGAGCTGGCGACCATTTATCTGAGGGCAAAAGTATGCGGCTAAGTTTCGTTCGTGTGCGCATCTCAAACCATCACGCACCTTTCAAGATATCCAAACAGATCCGTCCAAGCTTGTCTACATCATCATGCAGGATCAGCCATATCCTCCAGCAAAGCAAGGGATGCGACGTACCAATGTTGGGATGATATATCTTCGTCAAGAAGCGCACCTTGGGTGGCGCCATCGGGTACTCCTCCGGCAAAAACAGCTCCAGCTTGAATATTCCACCTGCACGCGATCACACCAAAAGCATCAGTACGGCTGATGTTAAGCATCATTGGAACATACGCTCAAACGGGCTGCCCCCCGGACCCTCGATGGTAACGTCAAAGTATCTCAAGTTGTCGTCGTGAGGGAGCGCCGTGATGCCTGGCGCAGGATCAGCCACCAACCGCTCTGTTTCCTGTCGTACAACGCGTTAGCACGCTTGAGCCACTAGACTTCAGAGCTGCAGGACGCCACTATGGGGCCTGAGTGAACTTGGGAGGGTCAAGAATCTCTGCCCACCTTGATGATCCGCTGCGATTCCTTCATATCAACAGCTGAAGGGCTTCAGGAGGTTGTGTGGCGCACCTTTGGTAGAGACATGCGTGAGGTATACGTGGAAATGAAGCTGCGGTACGTCGACAAAGCGAGTGTTATCGTCTCGGAAGCGTCGATCTGTCTGACTAAGCTCACCCTTTTCCTTTTATGGGTTACTTAGACTCTTGTCCTGATTACTGGCCAGGGGTGCGCGTTGAAGAACGTGAATGAAAAAGGGTACATGTGTCACTATCAAGCTTGTTTCAAGTCGTTGCCTGAGTTGCTTAAGATTTTTTCTTCTTCCAGATGTGTAAATCAAACATTTGACACGACGTGGCTGCAGAAGTTTCACCGACTTTGGAGTATCGCTTTCATTAATCCCATGGTATGTATGCTACTATTATGCATCTATCCGCTTAGAACTTGCCGTTGAGAACCTCAACAACAACGTCGAGCTTGAGGATAATGCAGATGGTAATGATGGGCTGGAGGAAGGGGTGGAGAATGACGTAGAGGCCGTCAACGAGGGTGAAGATAACGCAGAGAAGCTCAGCGAGAACAACACTATGGCGAGGAAGGGTGGTCAGCAACAGAGTATGTATGTCAATGCTCTGGAAAACATACCCGACGGCAGTGATCAGAGGGAAGACGATGTGGAAGGAGGCGGAACCGACGATGCGGAGGACACAGGAGAGAATGGCACCGAGCAGCTATTCGACGAAATTGTGAGAAATTGACGGTAGAAATAGCAAGGTAACACGTACAGAGAGGACGGCGATGATGAGGTGGCAAACGTCGACGAGGGAGAGGACCCTACCACCGAGGGCGAGAACGAACTCGACGGGGTGGTTGGCGATGGCCTTGACCTGGTATACCGCCGATGTTAAAGTCGCCGCCGAGTTGGTTGATGATCTCGTCGGCGTTGATAGCATCGGTCTGGCGCTTGTT
>JABCKV010000220.1:0-28640 GCA_018282005.1 Asterophora parasitica
TTTCTGTGCCTGTACAAGAGTGTCGCAGAGAGCACTGCGAAAGCCCAATTATCTCGCTGACTAAGCTACTTTATCGACGTCGAACACCCCTAAACCTTGCCCATCCGACGTGTAGCGCTTGTAAACTGCATGTTGCATTTGCCAAAGCGACAGAACAAGATCAGGTTTCGGAGGCAAGTCCTAATCAGGAAGGTCCAGTTTTTCGGTCACACTTTTTTCGCAGGCGTTGCGCGCTACCGGGGAGGATCTGTGTTGCGACAGGGGTGCTGAAATTGAAGGAAGGTTATCGTTTTCACCCGTGCATGGGGGGTTTACATAAACGTTCGATGCTGAAGGCAAGCTGAGCGCGGCCTATGTAAGTAAGTGTACGTATTGAACGTTGGTACTGCACGACGTCCCTCATCAGTGACGTCAACTAGTCTGGACTATGGGTTCAGTCGAGGAGCGGTTGATGGACATAGTTCAGTCGAGGAGCTCGAGGGTCTTACTTTCTATTGCGAAAAACAATGGCAGCTGCCAGTAGCAAGTATAGTCTACGATTTCCAGAAAGTGGGTGGATGTGGGTCGGTGACAACACCGGCGTAACCCTAGATCAGGGGTTGACATGTGCTGCGGTTACAGAATGAGGCGATGGCAAGAGTTGGACCACCACCACTATGCCTCCGCCAAATCTGCCATACATACCGACATACCACCAAAACCAATCGACATACACGCTGGACACTGTATTGTCTGCAGGCGACCGTTCGCCCCTTCTCGCCCCAACTCCCAGCTATGGAACTGCAAACTTTCCTCACTCTCCCTCGCGGCCCAATTCCCGTAAAGTAATTTTGAATGCAACGCTGAAGATGGCAGCCATCTTCGTGCTGAGCAGCCTCTTCTTGGGTGCTGCTCTGTGGCTGGCTTTGCCTACATTAGAAGAGTGAGTCTAATTTTATTATCTTGGTTCCGGGAATCAAGTGGCTAACCTAACGACAGAGCTGACCGACCACGGCTGACCATCCCAAAGTCCTTCGCACAACTGCAGGACCTCAACAACCTCCTCAAGAAGTACCGCGACATATATCCCTACCGCATTGTAATATGCTACGTGATCACATATCTCTTGTCTGTTTCACCTTCCCCTTATTCCAAGTCAAGTTTTCTGACCGTGTCCTACCCACACAGCCTCCAGGCCTTTTCTCTCCCTGGGTCAATGTACCTCTCCATCCTCGGCGGCGCGGTGTGGGGCGTCGCGCGCGCGCTCCCTCTCGCCTGCGCGTGCGTCGCCACCGGCGCATCCCTCTGCTACCTCATTTCCGCCGCGCTCGGCCCCGCCCTTCTCACCCTCCCCAAGTGGAAAGCCCACCTAGACAAATGGGCGACAAAGATCCAAGCGAATAAGGAAAATATGATATCTTTCCTCATTGTCCTCCGCATTGCGCCCCTCCCCCCGCACTGGGTCGTCAATATTGTTTGCCCGCACGTCGGTATTGGCTTGGTCCCGTTTTGGATCTCGACGGCGCTCGGCATACTTGGTGTAACGGTGATCCATACGACGATTGGGGGCGGTCTGGACGAGATGACGAGTGCGGACGACTTCCATTTGATTAGCTGGAAGAACTTCTTTGGACTTGCAGCAGTGGTCGTCGGCGTCATGATACCTGTGGGGCTAAGGTATTGGTTCAGGAAAGAGGTGGATAGTGTTAGAGAAGCTGAAGAGGAAGAAGAGGAAGAACTTGGAACCGGGGCAATTCAGCTCAGCGGGGAGGACGGCGAGGAGGGAGATAGAGTGCTGGCATTCGGCCCACCTCAGGTGGTAAAGAAGATCGGAGGGACAAGGGTGCTGGTGCCTAATGGCACTGGTAGTGGGAGCGGCAGCAGTAGTGTGGAGGGCGAGTACTATGAAGAGGAGTATGAAGAGGACGATTCGGACGGCGACGTGATACTGGAATCTGGACCGGCGATTCTGTCACAGCACAAGGACGACAGTGATGACGAGGAGAACCTCACGAATCTCAATGCGAACGCGCCGTTGCAGCAGCATACAAGCGCTGCCGCCGGCTCGAGCACACGCATATAACGTCGCGCGTCCCATGTCAATCTCTCGCTTACAAGTTCAACTCCTAGCCCAGCATCTAGTCCACTCTGTACAACTCGCGCATCCTCTATCTACACTTTCTGCATCGCATCTATCATCCACTATGATTTATTATCCTGCCCACTGTTCACACATGCATCTTTTCAATTAATCCGGCCCAATATAACGACTTTAACGCTGCTTTTCGTAAGAGCTCTTCCAAAACGCCAGTCACTCTTTCAAAGAGTCTTTCTATGATTCCCTGCGTCCATACACCGCCAACGTCACCCATGTACAATGTCTTTCAAATTCCACCATCTGATCTTGACTTGTTCCATCCATGTTTTACACTTCCCAGCCCGCCGCCGCCTTCGCGTCGTGAATGAATATTGTCTCGCAGTAGAAAAGCAAATTCCAGGGATCCTGGTAATGGGGGCACCGCGGATTGAACGCGGGACCTTCAGAATTAAGTAGAAGAAAGATGAGTCTGAAACCATAATACTTCAGTCTGCTGCTCTCCCAACTGAGCTATGCCCCCCACATTCTAATCATCATGTCGTTCAATGATGTCGTCAGGGTCAATGCGAGAATGAGGAGAAAAAAGGAATCAACAATGGGATTGTCTCCGAGTAGTAGGATAAGCCTCAGGATAGTTGGATTGGAGAGGACCGGGAGAGCAAATTGGAGGGCCTGCCTGACAGTGGGGGATGGGTAGGGATGGGTGCAATATAATATGTACACAGCACAGGCATCAATCA
The DNA here is from genome assembly GCA_018282005.1 of Asterophora parasitica. NCBI lineage: Eukaryota > Fungi > Basidiomycota > Agaricomycetes > Agaricales > Lyophyllaceae > Asterophora > Asterophora parasitica. The sequence goes on from JABCKV010000220.1 coordinate 2,818, forward strand.
CATTTGAAAATTTGATCCAGCCAGCAACTTGAAACTCCGCGACACCGTCATGGTGGTCGAGTTCGTCGCTGTCAGTGCTGAGCGCGACGCTTGTGATAACTTGAATTATGAATAGCACCACGACTGAACTACGCAGATTGTGGAGTCCAGTCTAAGTCAAATTTTTCCATTTTTCATTTTCCACAAGTGGCGAAGCTCACAATTTTTGTACGAGGAAGCTTGGAGGAAGTTTGTAATATGTAAAAAATGAGATGTGTCTGAACTTTTCAAGCTGTGAGTTGAAGCAGCTGAACCGAAGTCCATGATGAGCAGTTCAGTCAGTGGTTCATGTCTGCCACCTAGTAGAGTCGGTGATAGCTGGCACTGGGCAAGTGCAAGGGGAAGAACTGTAACCAAATCTCACCAAGATCACTATTATGGACATAATCCCACTATGTATGTCATTACCTGTTGTTTGATGAAATATCTCGTGTGGCGCAGAAAAATAATCTTTCTGCACTGAAAAATGCCCATGCCGAGATTCGAACTCGAGACCCTTGCATACCCACAATGGGTCAGTTATCCTCATAAGTACAATGCTCTACCACTGAGCTACACGGGCCGTCAGCAGTTTTCCTACCGTGACCATAAGACGGCTTCAAACCGCCCCACTCCAAAACTTGAAAGGACTACCTACACACAGGCATCGACTAACAGCCTTCGAACCACAGGAACACTCGCCAGCTCTTCTCCGGGACCCCTCCCAGACCCAGCAGCTTCCCAAAACGCCTCATACGCGTCCCCAACACGCTCGCGTACATGTTCAAGGAGCACCCGTGCCGTGACAGTCCGCGCATCCTCCAGATACAGCCTCACGCGACCTGCGTGTGCCCGTAGCTCAGTCGTGCAGGCACGCTCAAACTCAGTCGCTACATCCCGCGCGGCAGGCTTTGGCTTGGACGGCAAATTGGCTGCCGTGTGTGAAAAGGCGGGTGTGACCGTCCATTCGTGTAGCGGCTGCGTTATGGGATCTGTGCATAACGCGATGACGGCTTCGCAACCGCGTCGTAGCTCGTGGTCGATACCCTGTAGAATGTCAATAAGCATGCAATGTGAAAACAACAGCCTGAGCGTACATGTTTTGCCTCTGTGATGGTTTCTTCCGCGCGCGGCATACCAAGGGAGGCGAAAAGGGCATCTGGGAGAAGCGATGTGGTTTTGCTCAGCATCAACGCCAGCGTGTCTAATGAAAAAAAACAGATCATCAGTTGCCCTTCTATGAATGTAGCAAATCGAACTCACCCGTCACGCCTCCAGCATCTGCTGTCCCACTTCCGCTCCCGCTAGCTTGCCCCTCTCGCTGGGCAAGGTCGAGATTTTGCGTTATCTCCTTCAGAAGCAGCAGGTGCCTCACGAGGAAGAGCTGCGCATCCAGCGGGGCCTTGACGCGCATAACGTCAGCCGCAGCGACAAGAGATTGGCGGCACAAGCTAATCGCTTCTTGCGCGATATCTTCGAAGATAGCTGGCTATAAGAAGCACGCGGTGAATCCAACAGCTGGATATAAAGATGTCGCGCTACCTGCCTTCACAAAGTCGTGCAGCTGTGAAAGCACCCAGACGGTCTTGCGGAGCGTGGGGTACCAGGTATCTTGCTTTTCCTGAGAACTTGATTCAAAGTCGTCATCGGAATCATCCTGCACGGATGACACGTCAAGGACCATGAGCGCTTGGAGAACGGTGCAGACTTCGCAAAGAGCTGTGAGGCGCGGTTCGTGTAGAATGCGCGGGCGGAGATCGTCATAGAGGTGATCGCAGAGGTTTTCAAGGTATTGGCTTTGAAAAAGCAGTGTTAAAGTCAGCGGAACTATGGACAACGAATGGCGTACTAGAGTTGGGTTTCGCCAGAGCTGAAGAAGCTCCGATACAACTCAAACTCATCTGTGCACAATTGTTTCAGGTAACTGCACCCAGCTCTCGTCTGGAACGCCCATACAGTCAGCTTTGCGTCTCTGTCTAAGCAAGAACAGAAACTCACCAGCTCGACCAACTCTGTTCGCGTAGGATCCAATCCCCTGATCTCCTCCATTATCCTACCAACGAGGAGCGATTTGCGTGCCGAAAAGTACGCAGTATGGCATTCCTGCAGAAGCGCCGAGAGCTCCTGAGGATGAGAGCGTGCGCGCCGTTCCAATTCGCTGAGCAGAGGAAGAAGTTGCGTCGAAACCGTGTTGAACCGCGTGTATAGTAGATGCATCTGAGCTGTGGGTGATACATCCTAGAAGTATCCTCGCCTGTCAGGTGCTGATATCGTTAAACAAAAGGTTACCTCCTTACCTTTTCCGACAAGCGTTTTGAGACGTCGACTGAGAGAGCCCGGAGAGAGCCTACAAAGTACATCTTGATTAGTGTCATGGCTCTCGTCATGCACTGCTGATACCGGAAGAGATATATTTCGGCCTCCCGGAAATGGCGCTGCATCCGGACGTCAACGTCAGACGCGTCGAAGGAACGAGATCAGAATAGGGACGTACGTGTGCTTTGAGGTAGTCAATACAGATATCGACACGCTCGACCATATATAAAAAGTCCGTCTGGAGCACCAACGACTCTCCTGGGTGATTGAGCATCCTCGTCGCGTGCTCCAGCTCCTGGAAGTATTCCAGCCGCGCTCCAATCTCATCTGTTACTTCAAGCAACGCGACGCTCCTGTCAATCAGCGCAAACCAGTCGTAGAACTGCTGCGGCGTCTGTATAGGCTGCTTCGGGTGCAGCGCATGTGTCGCCAGGCCCGCGGAACGCGATCCAGCGAGCGGTGTCCCCGGGCGAGAGTTCGATGGTGCTCCTCCAGTACCTCGCAAGTTCCGCTGCACGGCGGCGAGGGGGGTATCTGGCCTAGAAGAAGGCCCGGCTTCATCTGAGCTGAACTGGTAATGAGAGTTATGTTCAACTTGTCAGCGAGTGCGATGAGGACTGGGCTCACTTTCGACGGTAGAGGCGTGCGTTCGCTGGCTGCCTTGAGAGCAGCGATACTACGTGTTTCGAGCTCTCCAAGCGGTGCTTTCGCTTCCCATGCTTCCACTGAGATCGTGGGTTTTGGCTGGCTCGTTATATGTGAGGGTGGGGCGCCACGACGAGCAGGTGCGCGGCTGGAGGCCATGGCCGGGTGGAATACAGTTCAGGGACGGTGGCAGTGCTGCTTGAATTTGGGGTCAAGCTCAAGCTCCCTTCCAGCTTATAGCTTCAAGTATCTCGTCGGTCTCGAAGGAATTGCATGCATAGTATTCGCATATATTAGGTACGATGTGAAAGTCTATAGTCGACATCGAATCTACGCATATCCTTCGTGAAATTAAATGGGTCGTTACTGCTAGTATTCCTGGAGGGGGGTACAAATAACACAGACGATCCACGTCTAGTTCTTGCCGTGGAAGATCTTCTCGATGGCCTCAGTGGAGTAAGACTTGGGGCGCTCGAGGGGGGCACCGAGGGCACGGTCCCAGATCAACTGGGCGGCAACACCAAAGGCACGGGACACACCGAAAAGAACGGTGTAGAACTGCATTTGCGTGAGGCCGTAGTGAGAGAGGAGGACACCCGAGTGGGCGTCGACGTTGGGCCAGGGGTTCTTGGCCTTGCCAGCCTGCATAATAAATGTCAGTCAATCCTATGATGTCAGGCAGCAAAGCGCACCTCAAGGAGAATGTCGGGCACAATGTTGTAGATTTGGCCGACGAGCTTGAAGAGCTTGTCGTCGGGGAGATGCTTGAGGGCGAATTCACGCTGGGCAGAGTAGCGGGGGTCGGTCTTGCGGAGAACAGCGTGGCCGTATCCGGGAACGACCTGACCACCCTTGAGCGTAGACCAGACATACTCCTTCACAGCGTCGTCGGTAGCATCCTCGCCGATCTGGGCCTGCATCTTGCGGAGCCAGATGAGTACCTCCTGGTTAGCAAGACCGTGGAGGGGACCGGCGAGACCATTGAGGGCGGCGGCATAGGACAGGAAGGGGTCGGAGAGCGCTGAGCCGACGAGCTTTCCGGTGTGGGCAGAGACATTGCCACCCTCGTGGTCACTAACAACATGTCAGAATATGTGACGGAGATGCCGCGTGCCGAGTGACATACCTGTGAATGGTGATGTAGAGGCGGAGGAGCTCGACAAAGGCGGCGTTATCACCGAAGCCAAGGAGAGTCGCAAGGTTGTGCGAGTAATCCTTGGAGGCATCGATAGCGGGAAGCTTACCCTGCCCAAAGACGTTGCGGTAAATGCGACCGGCGATGTTAGGCAGCTTGGCGATACTGTCGATCATTGATCAGGGAAAACATTGCCGATGTCGTGACGGAGATGGGACTTACAGATCCATGGAATCCTCGAATGTAGGTCCCCAGTACTCCTTCTTGGACACACCATCCTGGTAGGCCTTGGCGAACGCGGAGTTGTGGTTGAGCTAAATATAACGGTGGTGAATATCAAAACATGTTAGACCACGGACAAAAAACATACGGCAGTCACAGCCAAACTAAATTGGCTCATGGGGTGGAGAGTAGGCGGGCATCGGTCGAGGATCTCCTCAACAAATTCGGGAATGGCGGCACGGGCAGCCCAATCCTTGGAGAGCTCAGCGACCTGCTCCTGAGTGGGGATCTCGCCGGTGACGAGGAGCCAGAAAAGGCCCTCGGGAAGGGGTTCCGAACCGCCGGGTGCCTTGGGAAGAAGGTCCTGGATCTCGGGGATCGACTTTCCTCGGAAACGAATACCCTCATCTATAGCACACATGGCGTGTCAATGACGGAGTCAATTGCAAAATACCGAATGTGTGCGTACCTGCATCAAGAACGGAGCCATCCCAAATCAATGCGGGCAGACCACGCATGCCACTGCCGCGGATATCAGCCATGTGCGCACTTGACGTGGCATGTCGAAAAAAAACTCACCCATAGAGCTGGTCAACCACGACCGGGCCAAAGGCCTTTTTGCCGTGCTCTGCACGGACTCTTTTAACCTGAGATGACGTGTCAGTACACAACCAGCAAACACACACAGACCACGCACATTCTCAATCTGAGCAGGAATAAGCTCTGCGAGACGCTCCTTCAAAGTGACGGGCTTTGCAGCGGTGGAAGAGAACCGGACCGCGGTGCGGAAAAGCGGAGAACGGGACTGTGCAGGGATATCAGAGTGTGAGTGGAGTTAAGACAGAATTTGACCGACAGCTTTGAGGAGAGAACGAGCAGGGGCAGCCATGATAGATAGAGAAATAAAGAGAAAGAGATTGAGATTCTAGTCGTGTCGAGACAAGTGGAGAAACTCGGAGGAGTTCAAATCAAAAATTATATATTGTCGATCACGTGGCCGCTAGATGCCGTCGGTGGGCTTACTCTCATCCACCATGGCAAAACGCAAGCGGCAGCCAGATAGCAAGCCCGCTGAACAACCTGGCTCCGTGGGCTTGCTGCCCCAGGTCTGCCCCAGTTTCCTCTTGTTCCCCTCGTTCTTACTTTTTTTTTCTCGCCGCTAGAAAAAACACTACAGGCAGCGTGCACATGCCAACCCTTTCTCAGATCATTCACTTGATTACCCGAGCTCACCTCGGGATATCGACTGGAGCACTCACTATCCTGCCTATGCTGGCACCGGAAAGCTTCCAGAATTTGCCGATGTGGGCTGTGGCTTTGGTGGGCTGCTGATTACCCTCGCACCTCTGTTCCCCGATACCCTCATGCTTGGTGAGCATCAGCAAGTGATCGCACGCACCAGGAGCTTCCACTCACCACCCATCAGGCATGGAAATCAGGGTACAGGTCTCCCAGTACGTGGAGGATCGCATTGCGGCCCTCCGTGTCACCGCCGCCTCAGCAGACCAACCGGCATCGGCATCGGCATCAGCAGCCGCACCAACAGCTCCCGCTACCGCGGTCTCCCCATCTGCTCACTATCAAAACATCTCCATCGTGCGCGCCAATGCCATGAAATTCCTCCCCAACTACTTCGCGAAGCACTCGCTGTCGGCGCTCTTCTTCCTCTTCCCCGATCCCCACTTCAAGTCACGCAAGCACAAGGCCCGCATTATCTCTCCAACCTTGCTTGCCGAGTATGCCTATGCCCTCCGACCCGGCGGCATCGTCTACACGATCACAGACGTCAAGGATCTCCACGAATGGATGCGCTCCCACCTCGAAGCCTTCCCGTTGTTCGAATACGCCGACGAAGAAGCTTTGCGGGCCGAAGGCAAGGGTCCGATTATCGATGCCGTGTACACGAGTACAGAAGAGGGCAAAAAAGTAGAAAGGAACCGCGGCGACAAATGGCTAGCGTGTTTCCGGCGAATCGAGGTGCAGCGGGAATGAAATGCCTTGATGTGTATTATATTGTTATCGTACTTTTTCCGTGTTCGCTCGCATCGCCCACGTTCAGGTCTGCGTGGCCCAGGTATACGCAGGCAATCAGTCTGTACACCGGTCAATACTCATTCATTCGTTCGTCACCAGCTTTGTCGATTGTGTCTCCTCCTCCCACCCGGGGCCCCGACCCCATAGCCGCTACGAGAGCACTTGTTCGTGATCGCACAGCATTCTTCATCTCCCCATGGATGACCTTGCCGGCGTCACCGGCGAGCCTGAATATCTCCTCGAATCTGTCCACATGCAGTCGTGTCTCCATCGTCACCAGAGTGACCTTGCCTGTCTTGGGCATAACGGCAACCGTTACGTTGGGAAGATCGTTTTCTTCTAGTAGTGTGAGATCCAGCAGGGGAGATGTAGAGTGTACGCCGCCTGTCACGGCGCAGACAAAGTCAAGCAAAGGAACCCCGGCATTGACGAGTGCCAGCGTCGTCGCGTTGACGCATGCCTGCAGTAGCCCACCGTCCTGCTGGAGGACCTGGACATAGATGTCAATCTGTGAACGGGGATACAGGTTCGTTTGGACAACAGGTTCAAAGGTTGACTTGATGGTGGCCGCCAGTTCAAGGATACGCCTATGTAGGTCAGGGCGCGGTCAATGAATTGCAATATTTTCCTTGGAGGCAGACGCGCACACTTACTTGTCGCCTCGAGAGCGTTTGCGGCGCTCACCAGTGCTGAATGCGGCGATATTGACTTCGACGTTGATGTTAGCGCGATCGTGGATGGTGTGTGAGCGCATCTTCGCTTCCCGCGGACCAAAGACAGAGACCATGACCTGTGTGAGGCCATGGGATACGACCGCGGCGCCGTCAGCCTGGCCTTGCTGGGAGAGATCGATGGACATGTCGCGTAGCTCGAACTGGCGCCTCCCATCAGAACGGAAGCCACCTTGGTTCAGGATCTCTACACGCGAACCCTGGAGGTATATTAGCAGCAAGACAGATTGAAGCAGGGCAGCCCGGACCATGTTTTTTTGGAATGGAAGGGAAGGAGACGGCGTGAGATGATGAGGGTTGTGTGCAAGGGCACGCAGCGGAAGAATCGCCGTGGACAAGCCGACGTCCGTTATCTCCATTCCGCTAGTTCGTCTGTTCACTACTTAATCCACAAAATCCTTGCTTTTCCTTACTTACTCTCCTACCACCATGTCTGCCGCATCTGCCCCCTCACCCATCTCCATCCTTGATACGGATCTCTACAAGGTTCATATTATTGCTTGTCGTAGCGATCGTATCGATACTGACGCGTAGTCTATCAGCTTACTATGCAGCAGGCCGTGTTGCACCAGTTTCCCGATGTTCAGGCCACCTATCGATTCACAAATCGCGACAAGAACACGCTATTCTCCCGTCAATGTATCGAGCGTTTCAGGACCGCGGTCTCGCGTTCGTCGCCTTGAAAATTCTTATCGCGTTGCTCGCTGACCTCCAAACAGAGTTTACCGACCTCGCGCTGACGACAGAGGAGCATGAATGGCTCCGAACAGCCTGCCCATACTTTACGCCATCTTACCTCGCCTTCCTCGCGGCCTATCGGTACAAGCCCGAGCAAGTTCGCATAACCTTCGTGCCCGTTTCTGCCGACGGTCTGCTCGGAAACGTCGAGATCGAAGCCTTTGGCCCGTGGGTGGACACTATCCTGTGGGAAGTGCCCCTCATGGCGTCCCTGAGCGAAAGCTACTTCAATTCAGTGATGACCGATTGGAACTATGATAGCCAAGAACGTGAGTTAAATCCTCGGACTCTACGCCCCGCGTTCCCCGCGCTGACACGCATATTCGACGACGACGATAGAGTCCGCCTATGAAAAGGGTTGTGCGCTCCTCAAGGCCGGCTGCGCCTTCAGCGAATTCGGCACGAGAAGAAGACGCTCATACCTCACGCAAGACATCCTCCTCAAATCCCTCGTCCGCGCGTCACGCGACGTTCAGGAAACCACAGGGCGGTTGTCCGGTACGAGCAATGTAGGTCTTCTAAACCTTACCTTACCGCGGGCGGCACTCTGACACTGCCGCAGGTGCATTTTGCTCACAAGTACGGCCTTACCCCCATAGGGACCATCGCACAGTGAGTCGCCTGATCCTAACCCCTATTGCCAGTCGCTCATGTAACCTCTGTAGTGAATGGTTCATGGGCGTCGCGGCATTGAAGGGCTACGAGGGTGCAAACAACGTGGCTCTTGACCTCTGGGAACGCGTGTACCCAGATTCGACTCTGATCGCCCTGACGGACACCTTCAGCACAGACGCGTTCTTCAAGGTACGGGACTGCTCAAAGAATAGGAGAGAACCTCACACTAACGTCACCGTGTGCGTGGTGCAGGACTTCACGTCAGATCCGGAGCGCGTCCGTAGATGGAATGGGTTGCGACAAGATTCCGGAGATCCATTCGCTTTTGGCCCGCGTGTGAAGGCAATGTACGAGTCCCTGGGCATCGACCCTAGGGAGAAGATCATTGTATACTCGGACGCCCTCAACGTCGAGAAGGCTATTCGTCTACAGAAGCAGGCAAACGAGCTCGGGCTCCAGAAGGGTACGTCGCCGAGTCCTTCACAATGCTTCATGTATCCATCATTAATTCGCTTCGCCTGCAGCATCGTTTGGTATTGGCACATTCCTGACGAACGACTTCAAGACCGCGTCGAGCGGAGGTACCGAGAAGAGCAAGGCGCTGAACATGGTCATCAAGCTGTCATCGGTCAACGATCGGCCATGCATCAAGATCAGTGACGACTTGACAAAGGTACGTTGTCATAAGCATACGCCTCATACCTTATTGCCCCGGACTCATCACCGACCCCTCTGCCAGAACACCGGGGACAAATCGACCGTGGAGCACGTAAAACGGCTCTATAACCTCATCCCCGCTCCATCGCAGGCATAGTGCCCGTCCAGCTCCTGAGTGCCCATGCTCTCCTGGCGTTTATTGATCTCCGGAACCGCGCTGGCCGTTGCGTGTTGATACAAGACTCAAGACTGTTGCATGTACATATACCCCACCACCATCATTGATATCTTGCCCTCAATTAGTTGTATGTATTCACCTACTTTAGCGCTTGTAGTAATGGCTGTCGAATTACATTGCTCTCCAGTCTCATAATCACGAATAACGCTCTTGGCGACTGATCATATGTTTCGGCCCACATGAATACGATTAGAGCGAACATATGTCAACACCGTCTACGCTTAAACTCCTACAATTGGTCACTTGACACTGTTGAATGCTGTGAATACCGGAGTATTCAATGGCACAGCAAAAAAGTGGGTATCTTAGAACAGGAACATAACAGCAATGGGTGGTGGAAACGCGGCCGAAATTTGTTGTGTCTCCGGGCTCGAGGTACTTGACCCATGTAGTATTAAGGCCGGCGGATGGCACAAATGAAGCTAAGAAACCGTCCGGAGCATGAAGCACACAATCAGGCATTCATTGAATAAGAGATGGGCACTGACTTGATCTCAATCTCAGGCGCTTGACGGTCTGAGGTAAGAGGGGATCTTCATGCTACGCTCGAAAATGCGCCGGATGGGTGTTCGAAAATTGAAAACGTTCATGACTTGCCTCGATCTCGAGGAATTCGGCGCCGAGGGCAACCACGTTGACCGACCCTTGCACCAATAGCTAAATGTACCTCCACCCTCCAGTCAATGATCCTCTATAGTATGCAAATTACAGGAATATAGCGTAAAATGGATCGTCCACGTAACAATATGTAGCATATGCGTACCCAAGTCCAAGTCGAGCCATCCGGGTTCCCTATGGTTCTCATTCTCCCCTTCCTTAATTATCTATAAATCTATAAGTAAACAGCATACGACCCAATAACTGGCCTGTGATCGCTCCTGCCCTCGAGCCGCCTCATCCCTCTATCATCCAGCGTGTCATACCTCAAGCACACCACGTCGCCTCTGCGTGGCGGGGGCGGTGGCGCAGGCTCAGCAGAGGCCGGCGGCTCGAGCGATGAGCTGCTCTGCGTCGAAGTATGCGAGAAGAATGAGGGGAGGAAGCGCCACCGGGAGTGCGTCGGTGCCTGCGCCACGGTGTACGGTAGCGGGGGCAGTTGTGGTGCGACGCTTCTATTTGGGGGCGCGTGCGCGTCTGACGTAGCAGCAGACGCCGTGGCGCGACGCATTGTGTGGCGCGGGTGTTCGCCGCTCGCTGGCGTGGAAGAGTTTGCAGAGCTTGTGCGCCTTAGCCCCAGCTCGGGGTGTGTATGCCCCCTCACAGGTGATCGCGCAGGAAGTGGGTGTTCGTGCGACTTGACCTGCGCGAGAGGACTGCTTGGCAGGGCGGAGCCTGGGGCCTGTACGAACCTCGAGAATGGTCGAGCAGCCCCAAGCACGTTGTGCTCAGGGGACGAGGACGGCCTCGGCTCAAGCGTCTGCTCGTCCTTTTCCGTATCCTCCAACTCCCCACTCGTCGTAGACGTAGCCATGCTGGCCCACGAGTCCTTCCTAACCCTCGCACTCAACGGGCGGAATGCATTCACGAAGAACTGGTTGATCCTTGTCGCTCGGGGGCGCACCAGCGCCTCCCTCCCACTCGCCTCGTCCTTGTCGTCCTCTGGGTCAGGTTCAGGCTCAGGCTCGACGGTGGTTTTCCAGAGGATGCGATCACACCACGAGGGTACGCGCTTTTTGTGTGACGAGTCGTAGACACCTTTCTCTTCCTCCTCCGACAACTGGGAGTCATTGTCATCGTCGCTGGGGAGGCTGGATTTCGACTTGGTGTCGCTGGCGTATATCATCGGCGGGGGACGCAGGCGATCAAGGGGGCGATCGAGGGACTGCGACTGTGCACCGTCGGAGGTCAAGAAAGGCGTCAGCGGACCATTCAGCACTTCAACCGAGCTGCGCGTAGCGTGCGGCTTGGCTTTTGCCTTGTGTTTTGAAGGGAGGAGGGAGCGCCACTTGGTTTTGGCGGCGTGCACGGCGAGCGAGACCTTGCTTGTCGACGCCGAAACGTTTGTTTGTGTGTGTCCGGGGCCCGTATAGTACTCCTCATCCTCCAAATCGCGGTCCCGATCCCGTTCGCGTTCCGTCACGCGCGAATGCGCCGAGGTCCAATTTGACGACGCCATCGACGCGGCTTCCGCCTCTTCACCCTCCTCATCCTCATTTTTCGCCGCTTCCTCCTTCTCCAGCTGCTCGAGCTCCTTTTCTTCGACCTCCGTGAGGCGATGGGACCTCTCCCCGGGCCTCCTCAACCGGTCCATTTTCGAACCCCTTCTTTTCGCTCTTTTCAGGGTCCGCAGGACATCGTACTTGAACGTTGGCGGGAAGTTGATGGGTGCCTCCCGGAAACCGAAGAATGCCTCGCCACGCGTCATGAGGTTCGTCAACTGGTCAAATGCGAGAGCTTGTGCGTAATCTAGGGGGTGAGTTAGTATGGGGATCGGGGGGTGGTTTGCCGCACACGCACCTTTCCGCGACATCAACCAATCTGCGTGCAGCCGCGATATATCCAGGCGGAAGTTGAGATCCCCACACAGGAATGCATAGTCGAACTTGTCCGTCAGGTCCTCGGCCATGACACGCGGATCGTCGGGCGCGAGCCAGTCGTCGACAGACAGTTCTGCTTTGATCTTGGCGAGATTCGAGAGGCGGTGGTTCACTCTGCCTTCGTGGGCTACAAAGAGGCGCCTAGCATGAGCAAGCGTCGTGAGGGAAAGTATGGGACGCACCAGCTAGATGTGCATTGAGGAATAAGAACGTCGTTCCGTCAAGATTCATGGTAATCCCGACGCCGCCCTTGTTCCCGACCCGGCCTCCAATGAGTCCTGCAGTGACAGCGCTCCTCGACGTGCCTGCGCACCATATTAGAATCAGCCTACTCTGTAATACCAAACGTACTCACCACGAACAAGACCCCTTACTTCCCGGTGCACATACACCGCAAGATATATCCCCATCATACGCTCCTTGATGAGTAGTTGATACGGGCCCTTCTTCACCTCCTTCTCCTTCATCGACGGCCTCGACGACAACGGCTTCGGGGACCCCACATCCGCGACGGTCGGTGAACCCGTGCCGGAACGTACTCCAACCGCGCCAGAACCGGAACCTTGGCACAGCCAGTCCTCGATCATGGATGTCCACCCAGAGGGCGGCTCTGGCGTTTCCTCCTCCTTGTCTTTATCCTTCTCGCGGCCTTCGCGGGAAAGGGAAAGCGACATGTGTTTAAGACGGGGTTTATCGTACTCCTTGTCGCGGTCACGGTGGCTGGGATCCTTGTCACGGTCGCGATCCCGATCTTTGTCGATGAGTTTGAAGCCTGCGCCGAGGCCCATGGGTATGCCTGCGAGCAAGGCTGTTCAGAGCAGATGGTCAGCGGAAGCCTGGGTGATTGCGCACCGGAGAGCGAAGGGCATTCTTGGCCAGCACTATGGAGATATGTGAGCAAGTTAGGGAGGGGGCGATAGTGGCGGCTTACACCACAACCAGGTGATACGGATGGTCTGCTTCGAGTGGGAAGACAGGTATCGATCCAGCGACGTCAGGGCCCGCAGCATTACTGCTCCAGAGCGGTACCTTGCCAAATAGCTCTTCTAGGTCGCCCTGTAGTAGATTCAGGTTAAGCCTTATGACATCGAAATGCAGACACACCTTGGGCACTGAATCGTGCATATTCCATGTCAGTATGCGGACCTTGAACGCCTTGCGCGTGTGATGTACCGGCTTGGATTGCGGCGAGACTGCGATTTTTTCTGGGGCTAGGCGTGGCCGTAGAGCATGGCTGGGCGGAGGCTGAGATGTATTTGGAGGAAAGAGGTTCTGGAGGCGAGAGAAAACTGGACCTATATGAAGCGGTTAACTTGAGCTCCGTATACTTGTAGCTTAAAGCCAAGCTTAGCCTAAACTTGGCTTATACCTTGACTAGCTGCCCTCGTGCGGTGTTTGGGATTTGTGGCCATGTTGTGAGCTGGCCGCGTTGTGTTGGCTCCGCGCTGCAACGCGCATCTACGCGCGCATGAGCGTCCGATTCAAGTCTACCATCACTTTCGCACGCGACGTACTACTATTTCAATCGCTCACTTTCTCGATGCTCTCCCAGGCATTAATTCGGTCGTTCTTCAAGACCTCTTCTTCGCTACTCCGGAAGCCACGGCTGAAAGCCTGGATATTTCCCTTCTGATCTTTTTGAGCGTTTATTGGGGTCGCGAGGAGGGGCACCGCGTCTCACCATCTCATGAATTGCCCTATTCGCTCCCTCGCTATCGCCTGTCGTTGCGAAGGTGAGGGCGAGGAAAATCAGGACACGACTCTCATACCCAGCTTGAGAAGACATAGCGTGCAGTGGAATCTCATTCTTTGTAACCACTTCCGGTCGCAGTTATATACCACGGGCGATTGAAGTACCTCACCGAAGTACGGGAGGGCGGTGGTGTAGTAATCTTTCTTTTTTTGTAACCCTTGGAAGCAGCTGCACGAGAAAAGCAAGGTCTTGCAATCTGAACCACCTTACATCATGAAAAGAGCGAGAATATCGATAATGGCCCCGTTTATTACTTCGATGTTCTTCAAGTTCAAGCCAAACGGCGAACGCTCACTTTCAGTCTCTTTCTCCGAATTCCTCGACGCTCTCCCAAGCAAAAAAAGTTGAATCGTTCTTCGAAACCTATTTCCCGCTTCTGCTGGATGGCGAGCCACGGCGGGATAATTTCTCTTTGATCTTCTTGAGTCAAACCCACGGCGGCTCATTGGGATCGTGAGGAGGAACAGGATGATCCATGATCTCTGTGACTGCCATTTTTGCACCCTCTCTATCGCCTGTCATTTTAACGGTGAACTTGGAAGAGACAAGGAGGATACGAATTTCATATTCATGCACACCGGACCCTGGTGTTTCTCAACCAGTCCTTGTCGCAGTCATATACCAGGGGCGATTGAAGTACCTCATCAAAGTACGGGAGGGCGATGGCAAAATTTGCGATCGAATATTGAGCCATTGCGACTCGCTCATACAGGTCGTAATATTTCTCTGCGCTTGGAAGTCAATCAGAAAAAACTTGGTTGTAGTGGCGGGAACTCACGTTTCTCTCATGGTGTGAGAGGAGGAGTCTTAAGCACGGGGAAACAGGTCTCGCAAAATCCATCCATCCATCCATATGTCAAACATGGCGATCCTTCGGATGGATGGATTCAGTGAAATCCCCAACCTACTCTCGTTATGCCCACAGTACTTTGAAATCAAGCTGTTTTTGATGCTCCTTGAGCCAATCTGTCACTTTCTCGATGCTGTCCGAGGCAAATTTGGTCGCTCTTGCAGACCTCTTTTCCAACACATCATTACGGCTAAAAAATACGATGGTCTTCTTGAACCAGCGCAGGCATTCAGCAGCGACTCAATGATGTCGCGAGGACGTTCATCAGAATCATGCTGAAAGATGATCTCACCAACTGCCCTGTCAAATGCCTCTTCATCGCCTGTCGTTCTGAAGGTGTGAGTAACAATTGAGGAGGGGAAAGGAAGGAGAGCATGAACTCGACTGGCAAGCAAGGATGGCATAGCTTGCTAGGTAATGGTGTTCATCTTCTACTAACGGCCCAGAAAAATGCGCACAGCAACACAACTGTAGAACACGACGTCAATTATTCGCGTATCACAAATAATCTTAAGGTCAAACACAAAGAGTCTAGATCGCCACCTCGGCGACCTTCTCCGCAACCTTTTCAACCTCAGCCCCAGCCGTATCTGCCTTGTCGGCCGCAGCCTCCTTTTTGGAAGCAGCAGCGCTAGCGAAGCTCAGTGTTGGCCGTACGCTCGGCGCCAAAGCCGGCTTGGGCGTACTCGCGACAGTAGCATTGGCAATCTTGGGCGAGGCAGAACCAGCGGACGCAGCAGTGGGAGGGGTGCGGGTGCCGGCGAGAGGGCTCCGCTCGGACGGCTGGCGCGAGTTGGTGCGCGACACGGAGAGTTTCGCGAGTTCACGCTCCTTCTCGATGCGTTCCTCCACCTCTTTGTCCTTGGTTGCAACGTCTACGGGGCTGGGGATAGCATGTCTCATTAAGCGGACGTTGAGGTGCTAGTGGCGAAGAGCGAATCTTACCGTGCGGCCCCGAAGGGGCTTGCCCGTGCACTTGCAGGGATGGCGGCGGGGGTAGAGGCCAATTTTGGGGAGGATAATGGGGACTGGCTGACGGACGCGCTGCCTGATCGCGGGAGGAGCTCGAGCTTCCTCCGACCCAGTTGCGGCGTGGGGGGCGTCGAGCTGTTGGCTGTGAAGTACTAGGATTAGCAAAAAAAGGGCAAAGAAAATGAAAGTGGGACTGACGAGAGATGCTGGATTTGGGCCTCGCGCTCCTCCAATCGCTTTCGTCACTGACTGACTCTCTGGTAGGTCCCAAATCCCCCCTGCCCCTTAGGCTTCCGAACTTCTCTTCAGACGGGGCCGAGGGCACGAACTTGCTACCTTTTGTCCAAACTTCGGCTTGGTCGGCGGCGCTGGGCTGACCTTCGGGGGTGGAGAAACCAGACCTGCGCCTGACGGGCGGCTCGTCGGGAATGGTCCGAGGCTTGAGGCTGGAGCGCCAATCGCTCGCGCCTTCTGCAACGCTAGGCAGCGCCCGCTCTCCCGATGGAGGGCCGTCGAAGCGGCGGCGTGGAGGTTCGCGAGAGCCGCCGAGATCAGGAAGAGGACCGTCGCGTCGCCAGGGATTGTCAAACTTGCCGTCGTCTTCAAAGCCTCCTCCTCCTCCAAATCCACCACGTTCCTTGGCTGCAATCAAAGTCAGTTGAGCGTTGGAAATGGATCAGAAGAAGGGCATTTACGAGGCTCTGCGACGCTGACGCGAACGGTTCTGCCTGAAAAGTTCTACGAAGCAGATGGGGATATTAAATCGCAAACAAAGAGCAAATGGGCTGCACTCACGGTGCCGTTTTTTGCCAGTGCATCTTTCAATCCGTCCAGTTCTTCGAACTCTACGTAACCGAAACCTTTGGGCTTATCCTCACGGTCCTTGATTATCTTGACGGACTTTGTCTGCTCGAAAAAGTGAGCAATGCGGGTGCTGGACCACAACGACGGTCGCCGCACCTTCCATGGGCTGAAGAAATCCTCCAATTCCGATTCGGTGAGATCGAAAGCAAGGTTGCCGACAAACGCGGTGTAGGGGGGTTGGGTGGGCAATGGGACGTCATCCCTGGGTGGACCAGACCTATCGGCTGGACAAGATATTGACAAGTATCAGCTCTGTCCATGCGAAAGACGGACTGATATGAGCTCACGTCGGCTCGACAGAAAATCGTCACGTCGTCCGTAGCGATCTGCGGGACGTCCTTGATCCTCCTCGCTGCGCGCAGCGGCTATTGCACTGTTGAAAAAGCGAGCCAGAGAGCAAATCATTGCCACGTACGAGCATTGGGAAGCGAGTCCATCTCATCCGCCCATGATCCCAAGGCTGTTGTAAAACATTCAAAGTCAAGTCTGTGATATGCTGCACACGATCGCGCACTTACCGCTGTCACCAAGGAACTCGTTGAGGGAGATTTTCTTGTTTTTCTTGGGAGCTATACGATATCGCTGGTCAGTGAAAGCAGAATCGCAGGAAATCAGGGAGCCGTACGCATTGCTTGTCAGTGTGATTGCTTGAACCCACTTGTGCTAAATTTCTCAATCCACGACAGCTACGGAAATTGCCGAGAGCCGATTACTGCAGTTAACTATGTAAATGTTAATCTGAATGCGATTACGTGCCTCTTTGGCTCAGTTGGTTAGAGCGCTGGTCTCATAGTAATATGACGCCCATCTGTGGTGGCAATCCAGAGGTCAACAGTTCGAACCTGTTAAGGGGCACTTTGCTTTTGCTTCAGTGCGAATCCAGTTGTGCATTGATTTTGTGGCGCAAGCGGGGGTAAGCGCACTAATCCTGGGAGCTTGCTTGTCTTCTTGAAATCTTATCACATCCCATTTTTTCACTTGTCGCATTTATGGGTGCATGATATCGTGCCCAACTTGAACTTGCAGGCGCACAGCCGTAGACAGACAGTGAACATGGGGACGCCGCCAGCGAAGGGGGAATAAATATTAATCGTGTTCCCCCCCCCCCCCCCCGCCGAAACTGTTGATTATGTACGCCCATGATAGTCGAATTGAAGTGGGTGGACGCGCGCGTACGGGCGTTACACCTCCAGGCCCTGCTAGCTGGGACGGGGGTAGACTTGTCAATATTGATGTTACACACTCCGAAATCTAGTACTCCAAGTTAGTCTGCAGCATTTGCACAGAGCCGTACTAGTAAAGTACTAGTCCACGATGTCTCGAGCATCTATCTCGACGTCTGGCGTGATGATCGATTCACCGGTAGCCATCCCTGGCAAGCCCCCGCCTATTCCTTGGGTTATTTGCGCTCCGCTGCGTGGTTAATTTGATTTTGTTGTCACCTTTTTCAGCGGGCCTGAGTTGCATTTGTATACTGGCTCGAAGAACTTGGCTCCTATGCCAGAGAGAATAATGACGACGTATGCAGTTGAAGTTGTCCCCCTGCTCGGAAAGTTTCACTGGCTCAAGTCGGGTTCAAGCGCGCTTAAGTCCAGTCCAGTGTTCGAATTGAAGCAAAATATCGATATCATCACTACAAGCAATGTCATGACCAGATTCAAGTAAATACCATACATACAATATCATCACACCCTCTCCCTCTCTCCGTCTCTCCATGACGGCCTAGGCCTCAACTCCCCTCTCCCACCTCTCGCTGTCACGGGACTCAGCAGCGGGTTGAGGCTGCTCGCGCCGTCGATTCTCATCCCACCTCCTTCGATCAAACTCGCGCTCGCGCTCCCTGAAACCCTGGTCGTATGGGCCCGTCCAAGGCCCGCTTGTCCGTTCTCGAGAATCGCGGGTGTCTCGTGGGCCATGGGAGTCCCGAGGATCCCGGGGACGTTCCCGCTCGCGGCGGTGGGTTGGTGCGCGGGGGTCTTGAGAGTCACGAACCTGAGGGTCGGTGCGGGACGGACGCGGTGGTGTCCGCGCGCGGTCAGCTTGGTTTCGAGGAGGCGGGAACCTCGAGCGGCGCCTAAGGGGTAGCCCGCGCGGTGCATCAGCCCGAGGAGGCGAGCGTGAGCGCGAGCGGTCTCTCTTTTCTCTTCTTGCGTAGTCCCGGTCCCGGTCTCGTTGAGTAGGACGAATTTGCGAGCGGTCTCGAGGGGAAGATGGCGGTGAGCGCGATACACGGGCGGCGCGCCTGGCTTCCTTCCGGGCCTTCTTCTCCTCCTCCCGGGCCTCCTTTTCGGCTTTGCGGCGGCGTTTTTCCTGCTTTGCAGCGTCGGCGTCGGCGTCAGCGAGGGCTTTGGTGGTTGATGCCGTTGGGGATACAGGTGCGGCAGCGGCGGTGGGGCTCCCTGGAGGCGGTTTTTTTGCCGGCTCAAAGCCTCTGTATGGTGGTTAGGTGTGGTCGAGATACACAGAGAGAGAACGCACAAAGCGACAGCAAGAGCATCTGCTTCGAGCTCCTTGATCTTTCTAATCTCTTCGTCGCGCTCAGCCTGGGACTGGGACTTGTCACGGTTGTACCAGTGGACGTCCTTGTTCTTTTGCCAGCGACCGGTGGGTGCGTTGATGCTGTGGCCAAGGTAGTTCTGCAAGGGGTGAGCATGAGATTTGTAGCAGTAGAACACAAACTTACCTCGCGGTCCTTGTCTGCAGAAACGTCCGACCATTTGAACTCGGCTTGTCCACCACGCGTTCCACCGCGTACAGGCTCGAACATGGAGGCAAGAACTTGGAAGGAATGATGCACTGGTTGGCACGTGGTCAAGCGCAGCTGATCGAAAATATCAGACTTCGCATCGACGATCTGCAACTGCACCGCTGCTACACAAGACCACTACACGACCACTCACGACTGACACGAATTCTACTACGCCACACTTGCTTTTGCCGCGATGGGCGTCCTAGACAGCATCTCTGACCTTGCCTCCCGCTTCTCTCCCGCCAAATTGGCACCGAAACAGCATGGTATGGCTGCGGGCATTGGGCACGGCGGGAATGCCATTGCATTCGACGATAATGTGAGTGCTCGAGGCTTCCGTTTTCGTCTCTGTCCTCTTCCCTTCTTCCACGAACCCCGGGGCCGCTGCACACCTGCACTACGCCCCTCATTTACGTAATCATGTTGCTCTTTCACTGCTGCGCTGAATGAGCGGCATAACTGCCGGCGAACTCGTTCTTCTGCTCATTATTCCGCTGCTATGGGTCCCGTGGATATGGGTGCAGCCTTCTCGCGATATTAGACACGCATTGACGCACACTGACGCGTTTACTAGATGATCGTCTCCAAACCTACCATCGTCTTCCACGCCTCCCAGATCTTCTTCAACTTTCTCGCCATGGCATGTTTCGCCAGCGTCGCGTCTTTTCAATCAAAATGGAAGATTGGGCCTTGTGAGTGTGCCATGTCACCGTGCTGCATGCCACTAATCACCACACACAGCCGGCCTCTCGGGATTCGCTCTATTCATCTCCATCGCAGGCATCTTCCTCAGCACATTCATGCTTCTCGTACCCGTCATCTACGAGAAATACGACAAGGGCGTGCGTCTCGCCCGCGCACTCAAGGAGGTCCGCGTGGGTTTCATTTTGACCGGCGGCGGCACAGGCGCCAGTTTGTTGATTGCGTGAGTTCTTGTGTTGCGTTTTTCTACCGCCGCCTGACTTTCCACAGATTCATCACCACAATCTCCGCCTGGACACAGCCCGGGTGCAAGAACCCCGACAAAGACCCCCACGAGGACCTCGGCGACGACTTCAAAAACGCCCTCGGCGGCTGGTGTAGCACCAAAAAGGCCGCAGCTATATTTTTCTGGCTGGCGTTTGCATCCTGGGTCGCCTCGCTAACACTCCTCATCCTCGACTGGCGTTCCGGCAAACTACACACCACACGCGCCCGCGACCCTCCCTTTACACACCCCGAACACGACAGCGTCGCCGACCTCGAGAACGGCGAGGACGACGACGAGGACGAGGGGGCACAGGCGCACCAGCAGACTTCGTACCCCACGGGACGATACGATCCCACTCCCGACCCCGTCTCATCGCCCTTTGCCGATCCGTATGCCCCCGCACCCTCTGCACCATCCTCCTCCTTTGCCGACCCCTACGCGCCGTCTTCTTCCTCATACACGCCATCCTACCCAACGCCCTCCCCTGCCCCCGCCCCCAACAACAACATCCCCGCCGGAAGACCAAGCATGGACGCGTACGGCGCGTTCTCGGATCCGGCGCCGAGTGGGTTCGCTGCGGGCGTGGAGCAGCCACGCGTAAGCCGGACTATGCAGTATGCGGACCCGTATGCGGCGGTGCGCGCGAGTGTTCAGGCCGCGTCTACGGGTGGGGCAAGCGCACCGCCGAGCTATGAGGGGTATGTGGGCGGGTATCGGTAGCGGTGTATGAGGGAGGATATAGGGATGGGGAGTGGGGGAAAGGGAGGAGGGAAGGAGGGATATTTATGCTGCTGTTGTGTCAAGTCTCGTTTTGTGCTTTGTCCTCTGCATAATCCATTCATAGGTATAATATTACTACACGTTCTGCATGCATGCCATTGTCCACTCTTTGTGCGTATGCATGTGCCCGTGCGCGCCGACCTCCAAGTTCAACTTGTTACGCAGCGGCAGATGTACATCAGTGGACCAAATTATCAGTGACTCCATATGTCTATAAATTCGACACCAACACTTGACCAACAGCCAAACCGATGTTCGCATTTTCCACTCTCATTATCCACAACTGCGCAGTCCTTCAAGATGGAATTTCTGTCCCAGTGACACTGGAGGCTTCTCCATCATTCCTCGCACGTCGTTACACTGACAACTACATGAACCGACCCCCACCTACTGTTGACACTGGGCATCGCATCCCGTTCCTCTCAACGGCTTTGCTCTTGACGTTTCTCTTACAGGGCTCATTGGTGAAGGCCGCATCGGCATGTCCTACTCTGCTCACGTCAATTCTGTCAGAGGGCCTCTATGTGACCGGCACACTGCCAACGGAGCTCTGGCGAACGTTTGCGAAGCCACAGTCTCGCACGGGAGGACGTTTCGACTGCAAAATGCAGCATGCTTTGGGTTCTTCACTACTAGCGTGGCCCCCACCGTACTTCAGAATGGTACTACTGGTACGTCGGTGGTGCCCTGGAAAGAATCTAAGAAGGTTCCGCGACGGCATAGACACCAATCCGACGATGACTCCCAGTCTCACTTAAAGGATTGTCGCCCCGACGACGCGCCGGATCCGCTCGGATGGTACAGCGACGAGCATGGCTTCCACCGCGACTCGCAGTGGAGAGCATGGGAGCATGATGCTGAAGCTTTACTTCTTGTTGTGCTGGCCCTTGAGAAACTGGGAAAGCACTGTTTTATGCCAGATGAAGAATCGCCTAAACGCGTTGAGGGTCTAAGGTATGTCGCGACTGAGCACTTGCATGCCTTACAACTACAACTACCACTGATAATCCCCGCGTGTCTTTTGTTTCTTCATCAAGAACACACTCCGCGGCGTCGTCGATGTTATAGCCCAGGAAGGCGTCCATCACAACGACATCACAGCGTTCAACATCCTGAGCGTAACCCGAAGCATCCCGTATACTCTGCCAGCGGCATAATCTTCGGCATAAATGGCGCCTCGTTGATTTTGACCGCGCGGATAAGATAGATCCGAAGAATTGTGAGTCGAGAGAGATTGAGCGCGCGAGGCTGCAGCTTATGTGTGTCGGGAAGGTGAGCCGCAGGTTTTGGCGTCATGGAGGATTAGCGAGCGAGACTTGTCCGTGTTGCAGGCCTGTCCAAGTACTCCATCCTCCGCGCATACCGGGCCCACTGTACATGTAGGCCCAGCTGCTTGGACGCAGTTCAGTATGGCCCTGGTTCCATTAATGCAGTGTAAGTAAGGACTTGAAGTTTGAACAATAAACACCGTGGCCGTCGGGCGTGAAATGTTGAAACTTGACCAAAACTTGACGCCGCCTGGGAAGGCTTTGGGGAGTAAATGTCAATGACGGTCTCCAAGCTGTTTTTTATTCACAGCATAATTGCTGTCGATGCCTTGTTGCTAGGGTAATTCCATCCTTCCATCCATCCTCAGCCCTTGCCTCCACCAGCCTGTTAGCGCCACGGGTGGCAGTGCTGGATTTGTACCTATTGTGTATCGCCCTTGGTCTTGTTTGGAGAAAATTTTGCAACCTTGTTCCTTGCACTCACCTTGCCCCCAACCTTTTCATTCTCTTTACCCTTTACATACAAAAAATGGTAGGTCCAGGCTCCTCTGCAATGTTGATTTCGCTAAATATTGACTCGCAGAGCTACGGCGGTTACGGCGGTGGTTACGGTGGCGGTCATGGAGGTGGAGGCGGTTATGGCGGTTATGGTGGCGGGGGTGGAGGTGGAGGTGGATGGGGAGGCGATGACAAAATGTCGAACCTGGGTGGAGGACTTCGTGCGGTCGACTGGGCCAACACAAAGGTCGAGCGCTTTGAAAAGAACTTCTATGTTGAAGACAAGCGTGTTACGACCCTCCCCCAGTCGGACATTGACGAGTTCAGGCGCTCAAAAGAAATCAAGGTACGGCGTTTTTTTTGTTTTGCATTTTACGTTCGCTCAGCTTTCTACAGGTCCAAGGACGGAATGTTCCCAGACCTGTCCAGTCCTTTGAAGAATGCGGTTTCCCTGACTATTTGATGACCTCCATCCGCGCACAAGGTTTCGCCGCACCCACGCCCATTCAGTGCCAGGCATGGCCCATGGCTCTGAGCGGGCGCGATGTCGTTGCCATTGCTCAGACGGGATCTGGGAAGACAATCTCTTTCGCTCTTCCTGCCATGCTCCACATCAATGCGTAGGCCTCCTGTCTTGCCTCGCCCCGGTATGGATGACTAATCAGGCGCTTTCACAGCCAACCCCTCCTTTCCCCCGGCGATGGGCCTATCGCCCTGGTTCTTGCTCCCACACGTGAACTCGCTGTGCAGATCCAGCAAGAGTGCACAAAATTCGGGTATGTCTCTTTCACCTGTGTTCTACTGTTTTGAGGCTGATGGCTCTGCAGATCGAACTCCCGTATCCGCAACACTGCTATCTACGGTGGTGCCCCTAAAGGGCCCCAGATCCGTGACCTGCAGCGCGGTGTCGAGATCGTGATCGCCACTCCCGGACGTCTCATCGACATGCTGGAAACGCAAAAAACAAATCTGCGACGCGTGACATACCTGGTTATGGACGAGGCTGATCGCATGCTGGACATGGGTTTCGAGCCTCAGATCCGCAAAATCGTTTCCCAGATTCGCCCGGATCGTCAAACCCTCATGTTCAGCGCTACGTGGCCCAAAGATGTTCAGAAGCTTGCCAATGTAAGTGACCCTTCTTCAATTTTATTCGACGACTCTCAAGGTCAATAATTACAGGATTTCCTGTCGGACATGATTCAAGTCAACATTGGCTCCATGGACCTGACTGCCAACCACAACATCCAACAGATTGTTGACGTCGTCAGCGACTTTGAAAAGCGCGCCAAGCTCATCAAGCATCTTGATCAGATCAGCGCTGAGAACGCAAAGGTGCTGATCTTCGTTGCCACCAAGCGCGTTGCGGACGATATCACCAAGTATCTGCGTCAAGATGGTTGGCCCGCACTCGCCATCCACGGTGACAAGGAACAGTAAGTATTGGTCTCACTCACGTCGACTAGTTTTTCACTGATCTATCCTTGCCAGGCGTGAACGTGATTGGGTCCTCGGCGAGTTCAAAGCCGGTCGTTCTCCTATTTTGATTGCCACAGACGTCGCGTCTCGTGGTCTTGGTACGTTCTCTCTATTAACTATCGACAAGCGCTCCGACGACATGGTATCCCATGCCACGAGTCCCTCTTTTTTTCTTCTAGCGAACTTTGCTTCCTCGTGGGGCTCAGTTTCGCCTGGCTTGTGCGGTATCTTAACGGTAACGTGGTGACATCGTTTGGAGACCAAGCTTGCGACCGGCCTATGACACTACAGCCAATGTGGGAGCGTTAATCCGGAGACACACCAATCATGAACTGAACACGCGCGGCTCGAGAGGAATGTTCTCGGGGACTCTGCTTCTGGTATCCCCTGTTCCGCCTCTCGATCTCAAGCTCCTGCGCGTCGACGTCTTGTATTAGCTGTCTCCATCCTACGCTGTGCCCTCCGCCCCTCTTGGGCTGGGGGCTTCCCCTTGTGATGTAATGTGTAACGGTTTTGTCCGTATCCCCCTTTTATCATTTTTTGGGCTTGCCTCGAAGCGCTTGTTGTCGTGTCGTTTCCTGCGAACTGTATATTGACTGTTTGACTGCCTTGTTTTCATGTCGTCCCTCCGTTTGCATGCGCTTCCCTTCCGAACTTTGTGTGTGTGATTCGCTCCGCATGGGATATGTTTCTGTTGGCTGTCGCTCCCTCCCTCAGATGTAAAGGATGTAGGATATGTTATCGTACGTCGCCTTCTTCCTACAATGTCCCCTTGCTGATGGTCATTTCCTTTGCGACTCAGAACTATGACTTCCCCAATAACTGTGAAGACTACATTCACCGTATCGGCCGCACAGGGGTAAGTCCGTTCTTGGTTTCGTGTAACACGTATTGACGTCAATTCCACAGCGTGCTGGCAGTAAGGGTATTTCATACACGTACTTCACCACTGACAACGCAAAGAGTGCTCGTGAACTTGTGGGCATCCTGCGTGAGGCCAAGGCGGTCATTCCTCCTCAACTCGAGGAAATGGCCATGTACGGTGGTGGCGGTGGACGTGGTACGTCTTTGTTTTGGATATCTTTTGATTAACGATGCTGATCTTCGCTCTCAGGTCGTTATGGAGGAGGTCGTGGACGTGGCGGTGGAGGCGGCGGCGGACGATGGGGCGGCGGAGGTGGTGGCCACGGTGGAGGTGGCTACGACAACGGCTACGGAGGTCGTGGCGGAGGTGGAGGAGGAGACCGCTGGTAAAGCAAGCTTCTTCCGGCATCCTCATTCCTCTCTGGTCGCATCTCTCGGGCATATACACCCAACCATTCATCATCGGCATCACACTCTCGCGCACATGCATGCATCATCATCATCACTCGCCTCTTTCTGGGTCTTGCAAGGGATGACTGAGACTTTTAGATTGTAAACTTGCAGACACAAGACCAATTCGATATCATCCCACCCACCCTTGGAAACACCCGTTTATGTTGCTTTCACATTGGCTTGCTCTACTGAGCCCCTTATAATTTCGATATCAGTACCTTGTGCACTACTCGTACTACTAAAGTCGCCATATGCGATGTTATTGTTCTAAACCATTGAGCTTCCCGAGTGTGGAGGAATACGCGAGTGCATTCTATTATTGCGCGTACCACAGTAAATCCAAAGATAGCCTGTCCATTCCCGTCAACCACCATGTCGGTTGCAAGCTTGGTCGTGGCAGGTCTCGAGGTCAACGTTTATTCAGCATCTCCAATTAC
>JABCKV010000221.1:0-21804 GCA_018282005.1 Asterophora parasitica
GTGAGCACGCTTCATCTGGTATATCAGCAATATCGATTCAGCCCACGCATCACCATGTACAACAACAGCGCAATGGATTCTCAACTGACTCTTGTCTTCTCCACCTCCGACCACCCAGCCTCCATATGGGTTTTCGATCGCGACGATGTCAAGAACGCGCAGATCTCTTTGTATGGCACTGGCGAGGCTCTGTTCACCGTCAAGAGCAACATACACCTAACGGAGACCACGGTGACGCGGACATCAACCGGAGAGCGCATCGCGACTGTTGCAAGGAGGGACATCTTATCGGACAAGGTGACTTTTGCCGGGCAGAAGGCAAAGAGCGTCAAAGGATGGCTGAAATCACCAAAGACATCACTATTGTAAGTGATTTTGGCATCGTATTCCCCACCTTGTCCCAACTCACCTTGTTCCTAGCCCTGCAACCTTTGAAGAGGGAGGGGTTTCGTACACGTGGAGGTCCAGCATCGTTCACCAGTTGTCGGTAAGCGTGACGATGCTTATTTTTCAACGGTTTCAAGCAATGACATACCTATCACCAGCTAGTCGCCAATGATTCGCCAGAGACTCCCATAGCCTGGTTCGAAGACTCGAAGAAAAGGGTCGTCGACGGCATTCCTACCATTACAACTGCGTTCTTGGCCCTTCAGCCCGATGCGCTCCGTATCCAGGAGGCGGTGCTCGTATCGTTCTTGATCCTGCAGCATAAGAACAGAATGAATGTGAAAGCCAATGGGCTGGTCGCAGGGAGAGCAACAACCGTTGTTGTGTAGTTATATCCAGTATATTCATCTAGATAGGTAATCGATCCGTAATATTCGCTTTCTTACTCTAGGTTGGTTCTAGGGGTCGGCGCCATGTATCGTATCAGGTGCCGTGGTGTTCTAATGCAACAGTTAAAAAGGACAGCATTTGAAGGGAGAGACACGTCTCTCCCAAAGAAAGGACATGCCTCTGAGAAACGGGAGTCTTGGAAAACAAAAACCATATTAATTGACAGACCGCTTTGTGGGTATGTCTCCTTCCAGATCCATGACGCCTTCCGCAGACTCGAAAGTCGATAGCCGCCGAGGCCTATGCTTCGGTCCAGGCTTCACAGATGGATGATGTTCTGAAACATCAACCGCTGACTCTGGGTCAGCCAGGATATGTGGCGTCGATGGCAGTGTATCGGTCCCGTCGTCAGAGGGGTCAGCCTTCTCTCGTTGATCCAGGTGCTTATCGGGTATCTCCAGACAGAGTTTGAGCTCAGCGGGTCGAGGAAGAACATAGCACGAAGGAAGAACTCACAGGCGCGCGAACCAGAAACGCCAGGAGAGTCGAACAAGCCGAAAAAATGAAGACGATCCGGAGACTGGTGGCGTACGAATCTCGTGCGATGATTCGGAGATCGGGGGGCAGCGTCGCTACGAGTTGTGTAGATCGGCGAATCTTGGTGATGATCTAAACAGGAAAGTAAAAGAGATAGTGAGTCGTACAGCTAGATGCGAAAAGCGTAGAAAGATGGTCGGACTTCTTCTGCATCAGGGCCATGTATCCGTTGCCGAAGTTCACTCGTCAACCTCGATTGGAAGATGGCCGAGGAGATGGCGACCCCGCCAACTTGACCTTGATATTGAGAGATACAAGTCAGAAATCACATATAGGAACGCGCCGTGGCATACCTATGCCTCGGAATAGTTGTCCAAACCCAGTACCGACAGCCATTTGGGATTCTAAGGAGCATCAACGTTTGCTCAGGAACCGAAAGTTGTACCCTCCACGTACCCGGCAAGTGAATCAGAAGGGCGACTATCAGACGACGTTAGTGAAGGTTGAAGATATCAATGATCTAAGAAAGCGCACTAAGCATAGTCTGCAGAACTACAGCATTTCCGAATCCAAGAGGAAGCTTGAGAACATCAAGATGAAGCGCGGGTGCATAGAAAGACTTGTATGATACGCACGGTACTCAGCCAGGTGAGATATTTTGAGGAGTCCTTATGCATGGAGGCTATCAGTGATGCACCAATGAAGGGAAACCATCCGCAGATAAAGTTGAGCTTCTTGTATCTGCCGCCTGTTCCTTTTATTGGCAGGTCATTAGAACCAAATGTAAACTAGCGTTAATGAAATCGCTTACGCGCAACGTAACCCTTATGTCCGCGCCATTCAATTGATTTTGGATCTCAGTGACAATGTTCTGTGGGCGGGTTGAGCAACGTTAACGCTTGGGCGCTGTGTAATAAATCAGGTCCTCATGGGCCCACAGTCTAGACTCGGACATCTAAATAAAACTTCAATCGCGCACATCGACATGCAGCAATGAAGAGAGAAGAGAATTCTCATCTATAACCAGCCGCCGTTGCACAAGTTGGGCAGAGTCCGTTGAAGGTTGGGGCTATTTGAGAGGGCGGTCAGAGTCATATTCTTAAATCGGCGGGCGACGTACAATACTGTTCCGGGAATTGGCGACTACGGAGTTCGGATTTCGATGGTCAGGTTTACGAGGTCAACGGAGATTTAAAACTGCACGTACTATTGCCAACAAGTATATTTACAGCTTGGGGGTTGGCAGCTTGGTGGGTGGCGGGGACTAAATTTGCACTGTTCGCTGTCGCAGATGACCTGTGGTAGAAACAAAGATATTAGTCGGCCCTCAATATACTGACGCTCATAGGAACATACAATAACTTCGGGCTGAAGGCATACAATCATAAATATAATCAATGACATCACATCCGCTGAATAGACGCACGAGTGGCACTACATGTCCGCACACAGTGTAGACGTTGCAAACGCTGAATCAGAGGCTTCAGCTGACACTCGACGGAGAAGCACCCAACGTACTGGCGTCTTCGGCACATAATAGATATGGATAAATAGAGGAGCTGGCGAGTGAACGAATGAATGCCAGGATCTCGTTGAACCTCCTTTATAAAATCCAAGGGTAAGATAGGCGCTCATGGCGCCTCCTCTGGTGAGCTCCTTGGAAGGGTTTTGTTGTTAATTCAAAGGGGATATGTAGTGGATGGCGGACGTATATACCTGATGGTGAGGGTCTTCCAACTTCCGAGATGACGTTCTAGAATTTATGTCGCTCTACGAAATATCTCCCTGAATTGATCACAGAGCAGATTTCATATAGATTCGGACCCGTATTCTGATGCTGTCTTAATGTCATCCGACGACGTCCGTAGCGTTCGCGGCTCGCTTCGCACAGTGGCACTAGCTCCCCAGATTCAGGAAGACGAACAAAAAAGGATACATTGCGGAAAATGGTCCTAGACACGTAGCAAATACCGGGCCAGGTACTCAAAGATATGGTAGAGGCAAATCTGGTGTACTTCAGCCGTAGAGTGCGGACCAGTCCAGTCGGGACCGAGCGTCGGCTTCAAGGCGGAAACTTTGTGGGAGCAGCACCATGCATGTAAGCATTGAACAGAATGATTCCCTTCAGCCTGAAAGATGCCTGAGAGCATTTAATTGCACAGTACCATAGCTTTAGGGAACAAGCCATAGATGATCGATGAATGTTTGAACAGCCTTGAAATTTCATGAAAGCTCAAGTGAAAGTTGCCGCTTCGCGGAAGGATCAGATGGTGTTAATACACCGACAAGCAGTTGCAACACAACAACAAATAAACATGGAGTGAAATCAGCAATTCCGAGAGTCCGTCCAATCCATTCCAGCGCTCGTTCTTTCTCTTTTTTTTTCTATCGTGCGGTGCCCCGTAAACCCAATCTCACCCGTAAAGATGGCTAACGTGAACTCAGGATTTAAGCGGTCTTGGGAAGGTGCTAATAATGAACCTAACAAAAGGCCAAGAGAGGAAGCGAAGGATTGGAGGGATGTCCATCTTAAGGCTTCGCCTGGCCGAAATTCTACCCCTGGCACTGGCAGCATAGAGAATGGAAACGACGGCGGGAGGAGACGAGACAACTACAGGAGAAGAGATGACCGCGACTATGGGCAGAGAAGAGGTGGTGATCACCGAGGCAGGCGAGATGAGCGGGGTCCTGGTCGGGACTATCGTGATGACCGGCGCATGTCAACGTCGCGGACCAACGGAAACCATCACCCTCGGAAGGAAGTCGACGAAAGGGAGGAAGGCGAGTGAGTAACTATTTCATTCAGTTGATTGACTTCAAGAAATTGACTGTTTCTCAGAATCTCTCCTCGACATAGTCCCCGTTTAACGAAGTTGGAGCTTACTGCTCCCCCAAGTGCTCCACCTGAACCAGCACCAGAGCCAGAGCCAGAAATGGAACTGGAAATCCCGCCATCTCCGCCACCAGTGGAAGACCTCCTAGCTGCTCGTCATGCCAGACGACTCGCCATTCGGGCCAAGTATTCGGGTGTGGCCAGCACAGACGCCACCCCTAGTCCTAGCAGTGCGGTCCAACCGCCTTCCCATCTGTCTCTTGCATCTAATTCTGCCACGCCCGCTCTTAGTGTTACTGCTACCCCAGTTCCGCCCGGTGCTGAATCAGTCAAGTTGGCGGAGGCGTCATCGAGTCAGTCTCCTCCTTCCTCACTTGTGCCTCTCTGATTTAGTCTATAGATAAGCGTGAATCTATGTCTGCGTCGCCGACCCCGGTGGACTTTGAGCTTGCGAAGGATAGGGAGCAAGACGACGCCCACACCAAGTTCTCGGCGGATAATACAGGTGCCGAGCAGATTTCTGCGGCCGATTATGACCCCAGTCTAGACCGCCGAGAGGATGAGCAGCGTCGCATACGGGAACCTGCACCGGAAGTTTTGACTGTTGATGAGGAGGAGGAGGAAGAAGAGGAAGAAGAAGATCTTGATGACATGTTTGCAGTCGCAACGAGTGAACAGAAAGTGAAGAAGGTCAAGAAAAAGACCGTGGTAAGCGCACTCATCTTCATCTTACATCCAGCCTCACGATTCTTTTTTGTTCTCGCAGCAAAAACCAGCAGCTCCAGCACTCATTACAACTACTCTAGATTCGGCCGCGGACCCAGAAGGCTACTATACGATTATCCTCGGAGAACAGTTGGACGGCCGCTATCAAGTATTTTCTTCGATTGGCAAGGGTATGTTCGCGAACGTCGTGCGGGCTCGCGTGATTCAAGGGGAGCCGGGCGAAGTCGGAAAAGAGGTCGCAATCAAGATTGTTAGATGTCAGGAATCCATGTGCGTACCTATGCTCTCTTCCTCCAGGCTTAATTTTCACGACATCACTGTAGGTACCGTGCTGGTTTGAAGGAGGCTCAGATTCTCAACAAGCTAAAGCAAGCCGATCCAGAGGACAAGAAGCACCTTGTGCGTCTTGAACGGACTTTTGAACACCGCGGCCACCTGTGCCTTGTATTCGAAGCCATGAGGTACATTCTTCTGTTTTCGCATTGCGGCATTCCACTGAACTGTATGACCGTAGCATGAATCTCCGGGACGTCGTAAAGCGATTCGGCAAGGACGTCGGTCTAAACATCCGCGCTGTACGCGCCTACGCCCATCAACTGTTTTTGGCTTTGAGCCTCCTTCGCAAAACCAGCATCATGCATGCTGATATCAAGCCTGACAATATTCTTGTACGTATCGAGCTGTAAAGTTTTTGGTATTCGACACTGAGCCTTTCGATCTCCAAGGTTAATGAGCAGAAAACTGTGCTGAAGTTGTGCGATCTTGGATCCGCTTCCGACGCGTCTGAGAACGATATCACTCCTTATCTCGTCAGTAGGTTCTACCGCGCGCCTGAAATCAGTTGAGTGCATCGGTGCTTTGTGAATCTATTTACGTTTGCTGATCCACCCACTCACAGTCCTCGGCGTTCCCTACGATCCGTCGCTGGATATCTGGTCCATCGGCTGCACTCTCTACGAGCTTTATACAGGCAAAATTCTTTTCCCGGGCCGCTCAAACAACCAGATGCTCCTTCTCATGATGGAACTCAAGGGGAGATTCAACAGCAAGATGATTAAGAAGGCGAAGTTCGGCGACATGTACTTCGACGAGATGGGCGGCTTCGAGAGCGTCGAGACCGACCGGGTAACAGGAGCTGTGCGTATTAGTTTACTTCAACTTTACCACATAACCGAGAGCTAATGTTACCTTGTCTCGTGTGCTCAGGGTGTCGTGAGGAAGGTCCACATAGCAAAACCCTCAAGGGATCTGCGGGCGAGAATCATGCCTCCTGCGTCCGCTAAACTGAAGGACGACGAAAACAAGATCCTCTTGTCTTTCGTCGATCTCCTGGACAAGTGCCTTGCGCTTGATCCTGCTCGCCGCATTACCCCAAGGGAGGCGCTGGCCCATCCCTTCGTCCGGGGATGAAGCGGCCCTAGCATTGTGGGCTTCAGATACCCGATCGGTGCCAGAGCGGATGGCCTAGAAGCGGGCGCCGGGCTCGGGCGATTTTTCCACCCCAATGTTGCCACAATACTCTTATTTTCACTTTCCTTACAGTATGTATTCCGTAACTGCCCAACTCCTATTATTTGTAGCTCAAAGCCTATAAACAATTAAGCGTCTTTCTTCTTTCCCTTTCGCCGCAGGCATGCGCCGTGGATCCCATTCTGCAGACGCGCGCTCAAGCACCACTGGCTGGTTAGTCACGCCCTCTTCTCGATCCGCGTCCTGCTCCGATCTGCTCCTGCGTTCCTCGTGAGCCTCGTGGTATAAGAGCGCCCCAAGTCTGACGAATTTTGCCGCCTGCGTTGCTATTCCACGTGTGCCAACCACCCAATAGCATGGCTGTGACGAAACCCATTCGGATCCTCCTCTCCAATCTCCTTCAGCGTAACCTGAAACCCGCACCTGCATCGTCCAATGACGCCTCCGCGCTCCCGTCCTTTGACGAATTGCCTGCATTCCATGAATTTGCAGGGTGTGCGTGGGGATTGTGGGGCGAAAACGACCAGCTTGGCACGGTAAACTTGCTCACCGATGACTTGGTTCAGCGGGCGGCAAAGAAAGAGATTTTGTAGGTATTTTCCGTTATATGCCCACTTTACACTTTAGTGATCGTGTTTGGGATGCTGCAGAATTGGCAGGACGGTCTCGTTGAATTGGTGTGTGACTGAAGCCGGTGTACCATTTTACGCTTCGCTCATTTCTTCCCGTGTCTAGGCCGCTGAATTTTCCCGAGAAGGTGAGTGACCATGTTGCGGTATGCTTTCATGAAGTCTGAGGATGAGGCTAACGCGTTCTATTATTTACCTTTCTCAGCCAATGTTTGGGCGCAAATCGCCAGCAGTGATGATGACTCTTCGTGAGGGTAAACCTATCGTTCGGGACGACGAGATCCATATCGTATGTCAATGAACATCGTTTCCATTAATACTTCACCGTCGGGGAATGTCCGATTATTTATTAATTGCGATTGTCCACAGAATACACAGTCCGGAACGCAATGGGACGGACTACGGCACTTCGGGATCCTTGAGCATGGCGTGTTTTATGATAAGTGATTACTTCCATCCACTGGCACCCTGCAGAATGCGACCGTCCAGGAGTTGAATTTCGCTTTCTTTGTTCAGCACACCTGCACATACGCTCCCCCATGGAATAGTTCCCATGCCAGATCCACAAGACATCGACTCGAGTCTCCAGAATATCGGAATCCAAAGTACGTACCCAGCGTGTTATCCCCTCACTCGGTTACCCATTCGACTTTATACCACCACACAGACTGGGCTGACCATGGCATTTGCGGCCGCGGCGTCCTGCTCGATCTCGTTCGCTATCACACCAAGGCGGGGGCGGTGCCTCTGGCTTACGATCCCTGGTCGACGCATGGAATCTCGGTGAAGGAGCTTGAGGCATGTGCGGTGGAGCAGGGAGTCGTTTTCCAGCCGTGTGATATCTTGCTACTCCGAGTGGGCTTTATCCAGAAGTATTGTGAGGCGAAGCCGGAGGAGAGGGATGAGCTGGCGAGGAAGGAGGAGGCCTTGTAAGTTTTCCCTCCAGTTGCAGTTTGCTGTGAAGGAAGTGAAGTCTCGGCCTAACGTTGACAATATTCTGTTCCTCCGGTAGCGCGGGAATCGAACAATCCGAAGAGATGAAACGCTTCTTGTGGTGCGTATCTTCGCTACGGTCAAGTTCTGTGAAGTTCACCGCTAAAATATTTATACAGGAATAATCACTTCGCAGCGATTGCGTCCGATCAGCCGGCGTTGGAGGTGGGGACCCTCAGCTTATTTACTAGAAGGTCATACAGTGCACTAACCCCATGACCAAATTATATTAGCGATGGCCCACTCCGGAGGGCGTGCCTCATATGCATCAGGTAGGCGTCATAGCCCAGTCTTTTACGGTCGCAATTCTCACTTTCCCACCCCGGCTAGACATTACTTGGGTGAGTGCGCGCCACCTCCTTGCTTTGTACTTGCCCTATCGACGTTATCGATTGCGATTGCACGTAGGCTGTGGGGCATGCCTATCGGTACGCTGCACGTTCAATGATCCGTGATATCGGTACTAATGTGCTAAATTCCGGCGCGTCCGCGAACTTACTGAACGCAGGCGAATTCTTCGATCTGGAGAAGCTCTCTGCGACGTGCGCAGAGACTAGGAGATACACGTTCTTTTTCTCGTCGTGGCCACTCAACATGTAAGTTTCGACGCGGAATTGCAAGTGAAGCTAACACCGGTACCGGTTGTGCGACAGCATCGGCGGATGCGCAAGCCCAGCGAATGCTGCTGTGAGTAGACGCTTATTATATGACACCCGCACGAACTGATACCACGACCTCGAGGCATACTTTTAGATAGACAATCACTCGGATCGAGGCGGATGCTATGTACCATTGACCATATTGATACACTTCCTTGTACTTGCCCTGTTAACATGACATTCAAACTTGATACACTCATGGAGTTGATGAACACGCTGCACGCTGTATCGCGCGGCTAAACCGAGGCGGTCCCTGTGGGTCCACAGTTGGGCCAGGAATCCCCGATTTGGCAGCCAACATTGTGCTATGGCCTGCACACGTGATGTCGGGATCAAGGCGTGTTGTTTGAATTTCGTTCGCCAAAACTAAACCCAACCCATCCATTCCCCAGATCCCATTTCTTGGTCTCGTCGTCGGGGGCAACGATGAGCAGGAGGGAGTCGCGCGTTTCCATTAATGTCAGACAGAACGATGCCCT
This sequence comes from Asterophora parasitica, assembly GCA_018282005.1. Lineage (NCBI taxonomy): Eukaryota > Fungi > Basidiomycota > Agaricomycetes > Agaricales > Lyophyllaceae > Asterophora > Asterophora parasitica. The sequence continues at coordinate 9,104 of JABCKV010000221.1, forward strand.
CGTCGAGTTTGAAAACTGTGAGTTCCCTGTTCATCTCGTAGGGCTTTCCTGACGTGGGCGGTGGCAGTCAAGAAGAAATTTCTCCTAGCCAATAAACACATAACCAAGTCAGTGTGCGGTTCATCTCGAGAGGATTTATCGTGTATTGACGGGGAATGTACAGGCTTAATTCGACACTGAGTGTCCGGATCGAGGAACTGAACGCACAGATATCCTCATTATACGTCGAGAACTTGCGGTTGCGAGCCTCGGAAATCGCGCTGGCGGCCCAGCTCAAACGCGAGCGGGAAAAGTCGCGAAAAGTCATGGCAGAGACTGAGGCCGCGGTACGTCCATCTCTGAATGTGTCCATTTACGTCAATTTACCTGGCCCCTGCAGACTCTGAACCTTACAAAACACCTGGGATATCTTCGCCAGTCATTTAATATCTCATTCGCTTCACCGGCACCCACGTCACCTGCTTCCCCGCGTGCCCGCAAACGTCCTCCGAAACCTGACCCGACAGACTCGCCGCAAGCTAATCGCATCGCACGGCCACCGAATGTACCTGGCATCTATGAGGATGAGGAGCCGTCTCCTTCAACGTCCGATCAAGAACCGGACAAGCCTTCTAGTCCTGTAACTCGAAAGACGAAGAAGCAGCCACGACTCTCTGCATCTCGATTACCCCTTCCATCACGCGTTTCTACGCCACCACCCCTACTCTCTCAAGGCAGCGAGCTGGACTCGGCACCAACCACCAAGACTCGAAAGCCCACGCGGCGGCAGAGTGGGCTCTTGGCTGTAAATACGGAACGAGTACCGAGCCCGGCGTTCAGTTCTCCAATTAGGCGAGAGGCGGGGCTGGCAGAAGAGGAGGATGAAATTGCGGCGGTAACAGGGCAGTTGACATTGGACGTGTACCAGGTAGACATGGACGCAAGGCCTCCACCGAAGAAGGAGCGACGCAAGAGCCGCGGCAAGGACAGGGAATCAGGGGAAGATAGGGAAATGGGCGCAGAGGGCAGCCAACAACCACGCGAACGCAAACGGACGAAAGAGAAAGCGGAAGAGGCAACAGATGGTGGGGGCAAGCCTCGCCTAAAAGACGTCACTAATTCTCGTGCAGCCCTTATACCTATAGACAACAACGGTACGTCATGATATTTCCTCTTGAATGTCCATCCTTACTGATATGCCATATCGTGATAGTTCAAGATGAGAACGATCCACCACCTACAAGAGCTTTCCTTGCAACCTCACCGACGCCCACATCAAGATCATCCTCGAGTCCTGCGCCCCAAGGAGACGGCGAGGGCTCTACAGGCGGACGAGAACGGCGTGCCCGCAAGAGCGTCAACTACGCCGAACCCAAGCTCAATACGTACGTCTCACCCTAAATTTCGGTGCAATTCAACCCTAACCATGCCCCACAACTAGGAAAATGCGGAAACCCGACTCCACACCAGGTACTGCGCCGCCGAAAAAGAGGGCGTCAGCGGCGGCAGTCCTCACCTCATATCGCCCGCCAGACGATGGCCACGATGCAGACAACGATACGGAGGCGCGATCCTCTTTGGAACTCCCTCACCGCGTCAATGGGACGGCCATCAACCCCGAGTCTTTCCCGCTACCGCCCTCCCGCCCCAGCTCGTCTGCGTCGCTGTTTTCCCCACCTCTTGTGGCTCGGACGTCCTCGTCGTCCTCGTCTTCGAGCGCGGCGACGTCGGTAAGGCGTAAGAAGTCGCGACCGGCGTTGGATGATGAGGATAGCGATGGCACACAGGGGGACGCAGAGTACGGCGTGGGGAGTGGTGGCACTAGCGGTTGGGTGAACTTGGAGGGGCGCAGACGGGCCGCTGCTGGAGGGGGAAAGCGGACTATAGCGGTTCTGGACGACTCGCGCCGGCATAGTCTCGCCATATAAGCTCCCGTGGCGGTGTTGCCTGGTGACGGAATGCGACGCGATATCACACTGCTATTTGCGCGACGGACATGGAAACCCACACCTCCCATTGTTTATATTTTTCTTCGTGGGATGGGATACGGGCATTTCAATGATCCTTTTCTTGTCTTCCTTATTCATGATTACGAACTTCACGAGACGAGGTTACCACGCGATGTAGATATTCTCCCTTTATACAGTATGGTCAGTATTAAGTTCTATAGGCGGTGTGCAGTATTTATGTATTATATTTGCGCGAAGGCTGGCGTCAGTATTATTGCTGCCACGAAACGTCCGTCGACTCCCGCGTGAGCATCTGCGTCTTCGATACCCTCATCTGACGCTCGCAAAGCATCGGAGTCGGAGGAAACAGTGCACGACACAAATACTCTCGGAAACAAACTTGCGTTGAAGATTGTCTCCCTCGGACATGATGGGCTAGGTAGAAAGATATTGTCTAATTGTGCCACCATGCGGTATGTAGCAAAGAAGGATCGACAGACAAGGGAAGTGGCCGCCGTGCACGGATTCGCGTACATCCCAACAGAGCGCTGGGTCCTGCGTCCGTTGGAGAGATCCGAACGGACTCTAAGGAGTCTCCGCAGCGCATACTCGACTTTTGTGCGAACTCAAAAGAGCTCGCTTAAGACACCGTTGACCCTAAGCTCCTTGAGCCTTTGCATGCTCAAGTGCGAGAATCCTGAATGCTGGGTAGCATGCCAGAAGGCCAGTGCGTACCCTAATGATGTCGCCTCCATCGAGAAAACGTCAAGGAATCCGTGTTCCTGGGGAAGGGGGAGACAATCAAGTGGACGACTCGGCCGCGACCCATGCTCAATGCACCTGGTCAAACTGATGCTGCTAATGCTTGAGCAGTGGAACGCGAGGAGCCCCATTGGAAAGTGAAAGAGGGAGTGAGACATCGACCTCGCGGACATCATGGACAACGAAAATCGCTATCAACTCGGCCACAAATTCAGGGGATAGCTGGAAGGGCCCTCAGAATTGCTGACACTCTTGTTCATAGTGAGGGTGAATGATTCTACATTGGCGAGCATCGGGAAAATCATTTCCAATGAGAGCTGAAAGTTTTCCATTGATACACCAGTATCTCGAAGGCCGGCGAATGCAGCATGCGAGGTCAAGCCGAGGTTGTCGTTGGATGTATTCCGTCGAACCTCGGCGGGCTGAAGTCGGGAAATGGAGGTGTGCATACGCTATGATAGAGACTCTGGGTGTTATTAGTCCGCGATATGACAGGGAGCAGCGATGTAGGAAAAGTCGTCCGACGGCACAGAGCGTCGACTATGATGTCGAATATCTCCTGAAGGCTGAGGCAATTGCGTGAAGGGTGCATTGCAGCATCTGCGACGATGGAAGGCGGAAGGCAAGAGTTCACTGGCAAGTGGGAAATGAAAGTCCAATATTATTTATGATTGGCGAACCCTAGTGTTCAACGATGCCCCTACGGAAGGCTTCAAGGCGCAATTGCCCCGTGTAGCCCACTCTGACATAGGCTGATATGGGGGTGTTCCAGGTCAGTTCCAGGTCATTGAAGAAAATTAGTCGATTTCCCCCTGGTATCTAAAACATAGCTAGAGCTCGAGAATAAAATATAATAAATGATCATTGGCTCTCAACCGGGTCCTCCTCCTCAACTTCCGCGCTCGGATCCCTCAGCCACCCATCGAAATCAACATCCTTCTCAATGAACTTGCTAACTAAGTCCACCTTCCCATCAACATCGAATTGGGAGTTGTACCCCACCCACCCACCGCCCGCACCAGCCTGCGTCGACGCAAACGGAGGTTCGAATCCGCTCATGTCCATATCAAGGTCGAGGTCCGCTAGCGGGTCATGGACCTCCTCGTCGTCGGACTCGGATGCAGCGAGTGACGAGAGCGACTTCGCTGGCGAGGCAATCCCGTAGTGCAGTCCCACTCGCGATCCAAGGTCTGTGTCGTTGAGTGGTTCGTAGGTGTCCGTGTCTGGATCTTGCCCGTCGAAGATGGAGTGCTGGAAGGTTTCCTTGTCGTTCTCCACCTCGGGCGGAGGCTCCTGCTCTTCTTGCTCCCCTTCTTCTTCTTCTTCATCCTCCGCCTTCCGTGGAGGAGCTGGCAGGGGTTCGGGCAGCGGGGGTGAAAGAAGTTCCTTTCTCAGCAGCGTCTTACTGCGCGGCGAGATCTTGGCCTTCTTAGAAGACGCCAGGAGCTCGGTTAGCTTTGGTAGTTGTTTGCGCTGTGGAGTGATTTCAGGCGTGATTGGTACAGCGGGTGTGCTCTGCGTGACACGCGCCTCAGGAGTGGAAACTGGAAGTACGGGTTCGGTGCGCGCTTTCTTCACTTGCTTGATGGCGGCGTGTTGGGGCGTGACAGAGCGTGCCCGCTTCTCTCGGATGCTTATCCGAGGTGAGGCAATGGCAGATGTGGGTTTGGGGTATCGTGTCGGGGTAGAGGGTGGTTCGGGGAGTGACGAGGAAACTCCGAGCTTCCGCTGACTGCCGTAGGCGCGCACGCTCGGTGGTGTTAATAAGGGGGACGAGGGTGGCACCAGTATGATCGGTTCTGGCTTCCGTCGTCTATCCGTTTTGGCGTTGGGCGTGGAGGTTTGGAGTTCGGATGGGAAGGAGGGAGGAAGGAAGGACTTAACACGAGTGTTAGATCGTTCAGCAAACAGGGGTACGTTAAGGGTACGTACAGTTTCGGACAAGTCTTCGATGACCTTCCGCGGCGCGTTCGCAGGGGAGCTGGTCTTGTCCACCTGAGATTCAGGCGCCCGTCTTGACGGTCCAGCAACGGGAATAGCCCCGTTGGACCCAGATTTCTGAGTAGGTTTAGGTTTCCCAACTACATTGAGACTAGACCGCTTGACGACAGGAAAGCTGAGGGCCGATTGGTTGCGAACAGTAACGTTTTGCAACGTTGTAGCACGCTTCACCTTCAAGGGCTCCGACTGCTCGGGCTCCTCGCGATCCAGAGATATCGAAACAACGGGCCCGTGTTGCACAGGCGTGTCCTCGACCTTCTGCTGCCAGCTTTGAACCCTCTGCTTCAGGAGAAGCTGCTGCTTGAATCTCCCTTCCCACTCTTCCCACTCCCGCTCTGTCCGCGCATTAATCCACCCAATGCTAGACTCTTCCGGCGGCTGCCCATCCGTTGTGGACCCCAACCATCGAGTTCGCCGCGCAACGGGTAATCGGAGCAGCTGGACCACCGTACCCCACTTTCCATCGGCAGTGTCCCCATTCGCATACGTGAATGCTTCCTGGACTCGTTTCCGCAAATCATCCACCCTCGACTGGCTTACTGCGTCGTCCTCAGCTCCAGGAGACCCGCGCATAGATGATGGAATCTCCTCAATTTGGCATAAAGCAGCACGCTTTTTCGCCATATAATCGACATATGCACCAGGAACGTCCGTCGAAAGAGTTGAGCCAGATGCAGAAGATTGGGATGTGGCGTAGAACACAGTGTATCCAGATTTAGTCGTCGATCTTGGTCGAGTTTTGCTGGAATACTTCGACATTGGACAAGCCCAGAATCCTGTGTAACGAATACTAAGCGGTTCCTCAGCACTCGTGGCATTCTATGACTCGAGTCCCCGCTTGCTGAGGGTTGCACTTACTGGGAACTTGCGGGCTGTTCTTGGTCGCCGGGCTCGCGCGGCCAATGGCCATACTTCCTACGAGGTCCATGTTCTCACCGCGGATCAAAGACTCAAGAGCCCAACGGAGGTCGCGCGTCTTCGCTCACAGAATCCTACTGAATCCCTCTCTAACGATGGACATGGACTCGCAGGTGGCATGACACGTGCGTTCGGTCTCGCCGCCTTCAAATGGAGTCGTGAGGTGCAGGAACGCCTCCACAGGGAATACATGGGAGATCCTCCTGCTGCCCACGCCACGACGCACCCGTACCTGTCTGCGGAACCTGAAATCACCACGATCGAAGTCAAGCCTGGCGATTTTCTGGTGATGTCTGGCAGTGGTTTGTGGAACAGCCTTACCAGCGAGGAGGTCGTGGGTTTGGTCGGACTGTGGCTCAATAGAGACATGGACACCGTATCTGATGAAGCGCTGATTACAGCGGATGCATACCAGAATCATATCCAACCCAAAGATCTTCCTGTATCACTTGGTACAGATAACACTGTGGTGTACTCCCGGTGGGGCGCAAAGAAGAATTTCCTTTGCATCGATAATAATCCTGCAACTCATTTGGCTCGAAACGCGCTGGGAGGCTCGAATGTTGGTTTGACGGCGAGTCTTTTGTCGTTGAAACCACCGCGGGTTGCGAAATACAGGTTCGATATTATCCTCGCATTCTACTCAGGAACTGAGCAGTATCTCCCATCTTCCCTAGAGATACTCTCGGTATTACTGTGGTGTTTTTTGACGAGTAAGGGATTGAACCCACCCACATGGATAGCATCTTTTACCCATGGGATATATACCTTGTCCTGCGGCAGTAACTTAACGTTAGAATGGGGAACCCGGCAGGTGCAATTCGAGAATACATGTAACCAAGTTGCCATGATATTATATTCAAGGCTGGTCCAAGGATGGTGTTCATGACTTGTAGAATTCAGACCAGGATGTAAAATATTAGCAGTCCACTAAGTACAGTGTTCAGTACAAAATACGAAGTGCTCGACCCGACGGATGACGAAGAGACGCAAGTTCTGGCTGCCGGAGTAGTTCTGAAGATGATACGTGGGTTAAAACAAGATATTGCGTCGGCAAGTGGAAACCATCATACATAGAAAATACTACGACACACATAAGATGTTCCAGAAAGCTCGCATGGCGCTGGTCAGGTCATTTTTAGGCGAACGAGACACTCTTGCGCGCCGGCTTTCGAGGGATTTCAGTAGAGGAAGTGGCGTGAGTGCCCTCAGCTTGAGTTTTGTGTTCCGAATTTTGTTTGCGGCGTTTAGCCTTTTCCCTCTTTCCTTGAGTCCGTTTCGCGGCGAGTTGTACTTTCGTTTCTTTCTGCGCTCGGAGATCGTAAGATCAAAAGCTGTGGACTATGAAAGAATTGCAAGACCGTTCTCACCAGCTTCAGTTTCGACGCAGAGATCTTGGGTTTCTGATCAAGACGGGGATTTCCAGCCTAGACCACAGTTCGTGAGTTCATAATCATAATGGCGCTGGCGAGACTGCGAGTGACGAGACGTGCCTGGGCTTGATGATGCTTCTCCGCCTTCGTATGCGCCTTATCTTCTTGGACACCTGCTATCGCAGCTGCGAGATTCAGGGCAGCCTCACGATGCGGGGAAAATCTTTAGGTGGCTTTTCCGGCGAGAACATGAAAACAGTCACATCTTTGTCAAGAAAGTGTTTTGGTTGCTTTCCCTTGCCTTTCGAGCGTGGATGACCTTCCTTCTTCACGCGCGAAGCAGTGTTGTCCATTATACGGGCATGAGCCTATGGTCGCAATGTGGTCGCAAACTCTAGAGTCTGGACGGCGCAAATTTCGGCTTTCGGGTAAACGTTAGTGTTTGGCTGTGTATCGCAACACCATCTAATCCTTCCGCGAAACATCCCCATTCCCCGCTTGCCATCGCGATTGGCTCAGTTGAAGCAGTCAACATGGGTGCCAACACCAGCACTAGTACATGTGAAGAATTATGATTGGTTGAATAAGTGAAGAATATTGTGCGACATAAATTATCTTCGAGAATTTCTGCGCTGGCGGATACTAACAGCGACGAAAAGTCAGAGCGCATCGCGACGTTCCAAACTTCAATCGACGGGTGACGAAAATTTCAAGGTATCTTAGGAGCCCAAGTACAACTTGGGCTCCTAACCAGGGTTCACTTAATTCGTGGAGACTGACGCCACATATTTACATTGAACGCGTTTCTGCCCGCCTGGGGCCACTTCTCATCAGATTCTGCCCTGTCGTGGCCCATTCCATCGGTTTTTAATCTCTGAGGGCTCAGGAATAATGAACTCGAGTTGGAACTTTCCCCGCCTCCAGTAGTACACGGTAATACAGAATGGTGATACAACGCCATAATCTCCTGGACTCATCTCATCTCAACCTCCCAGTGACTAGAACCCACGCATCGAACATCAGGTAATGATCCCGCCCACGAGTAGATTTGCCTGAGTAAGTGCAAAGGAGCCTTCCGAATCCTCCTTCCCCGGAGCCAACTCATCCAGGTCCATCTCACAGAACGACGTCGCCAGCCTCGCCACGATGAAGATTGCGAGTCGAAGAACAAGTAGCCCCCCAACCAATGGCGTCGCCAGATACGATAGTAAGGCGAGCAGGTCCGACGTCGTTCCGTTGTCCAGAAGGTCAGCCGCGCGGTCCTTCAGCTGGCGATTGCGAGGCACGAGCACGCCTAGAGCGAAAACGCCGACAAAGACCAGAAGGGGGGCGAAGAAGCCGAATATCTGAGACTGGGAAAGGTTTGGGTCTTCGAGTAGCCTTTGGCGTAGCACGGCTTGGAGTTCGCGGAGGGCATGGTAGTATCGGGGTTGTTGGCGCGGAGATTTACTGCGTTTCGGGCTTATTTTTTCATCTACCGTCGTTTTCGCCTTTGCAATTGTGTTATTCGACATGTTTTCGTCCGGCTTGAAGACTCGAGTATGTTTTCTCAGTTCTGCGGTTCTCCGTACCTCCGTGTGTGAATCACAACTGGACGTGATTAACCAACCGGGACGCGACTCGCGTACCTGAAATTCCCACGTGGCATTATTTGCGTGTGTGTCCAGCAGCTTCAAAAATTTGAGAAAATCGGTCCAATTCCATTTTGTTCACAGCGCTTGCGAGTCACTCTATATCCCTCTCGGCCGCACTTGTTGCTCTCTCGACTGAACAGCCATGTCTCCGCCAATCTCAAACAAGGGAAAAGACTCGGCTGCCGCCCGTATCCTTGGATCGGGAACATCTGGTCAATCCAACAGCTTCGTGTCGTGTTTGACGTGCTGCTAATGTCTAGAAATTCGTTAGGCGTTGCTGAGCTTCTTATTTTCCATCCTGTTGACACGGTTGCAAAACGATTGATGAGCAACAAGGCGAAGGTGAGCCTGACTTGTGTCCAGTCCTGTTTTGAGCACATTCTTATGTGCGCGTACAACTTGTCATAGGTTTCATTCGGCACGCTGTCGCCTATTATCTTCCGTGACGCAGCATCTGCCACCTTCGGCCGCAAATTCCTTTCCCTCTTCCCTGGTCTTGGTTACGCAGCAGGCTACAAGGTCGCGCAGCGTGTGTACAAGTTCGGTGGTCAGCCATGGTTCAACGACTTGATCAACAAGCACTACAAGACACAGTTCACCAACACCTTTGGTGAGCGTAAAGGGAAAATGATGATGCAAGCGACTGCCGGAAGGTACGCCCATACTGTGTACAGTGCATTCAACCTATTGATGACGATGTGCTTTATGAAGCTTGACGGGTATTGGTGAAGTGGTATGTTCAATTTGTTGGCGTTTCTTGTTTGTTTTTCCTGACCTTCAGCTATCAAGGTCCTCCTGCCCCTGGATGCCCTCAAAATCAAGCGCCAGGTGAACCCCGAGGCCTTCCGTGGTCGCGGAGTCATCCGAATCTTCCTGGAGGAGGGAACGACCCTTTACCGTGGATGGGGCTGGACAATGGCGCGGAACGCTCCTGGTTCCTTCGCGGTACGCACTGATTTCTCTAATCCACTTGCCCAGCTTACCATCTTCTGCACAGCTGTTCGGTGCCTCGGCCGCGACGAAGGAATACATTCTCGGTGTCCAGGACTACTCCAAGGCAACATGGGGTCAAAACTTCGTTGCTTCAGTATCAGGTGCCGTCGCGTCCATCACAGTCGCCGCGCCCCTCGACGTCGTCAAGACACGCATCCAGAATGCGAACTTTGAACACAAGGTGCCGGGATTCACCGTTGTGAAGGAGCTCCTCAAGAACGAGGGCCCCACAGCATTCTTCAAGGGCTTGACACCCAAGGTACATCTGCTTCTTTCACCCTTCATCCGGCCCCTTTTCACACCTTTTCAAGATTCTCGTGGTCGGCCCCAAGCTGGTCTTCAGCTACACCCTCGCTCAATCGCTTATACCTCTATTCTCGAACTACGTCTAATGCTACTTACGACGGATCGGGACTATCACCCACCATAGCCACTTCCTGACAACATCTACACTAACGCTATCCCCCGCGTGCTTTTTGCTTACGATCTAGATAGGATTTCTGAGTGTAATCGTTGCATACATAAATATATATTCTGCTTATTTATAGACTCACTTCCCCAACTCCTTCCCCAATATGTCCCCAATCCTTCCCTGTCAGGTTAGTAGCTACGATTTGCTGAAAGATGACGGCGGGCTTTTCCAGACTCTTCTAATTATCCACAGAACCCACGGCACGGAGTGAAGTGTCGTAGACTCTAGAGGGCCAATTACCACTCGTTGTGTCGTACAAGCACCTTGAGAGAGTGGATAATGGCGTGAGAGGTGGCAGCGGCGATAATCATAATAAATTGATCGAGGCATTCAAACTGACGTTGGTGTGCCTGACAACCACTGACAATGGACGTTGACATTATGTTCCATTGTTTTCATGGGCCATCGTGAGCCTTGATTAACTTTTTCAACGTTGGTTATTATTCTTCTCAACGCTTGTTCACGCTCTTCACGAACTCTCACCCGGGGCGTTCCCCAGCGACCACTCTCCTTTGCAAACTTACAGTCTTTTCGGCACCAAAATCATGCATTCCACATTGTTCACTGTTCCGATTCTCTTTGCTGCCCTTGCGAATGCCCATCTAGCGGCGTGGCACAAGGGCATGTACTGTCTGGACGTTCGTCTTCGATTTCTGCGTTAGGGAGATGGATGTTGATGAAATTTGAATCATTGGTAGGGAAACACCGGCACTGTGGACCTCAATGCAAACGCCCCAACCACCCCACTGTACAATCTGCCCAAAAGCCAGTGGTGGTGTACGTTCCGTTCCATGTCTGTTAATTCACAAACTGACCAGTGGCATCTCGTTCAGTTCATCACGTCAACGGAGTAAGGATACTGTTTATACTTCGAGCAAGCCTATCTGACCCCTAGTTGAACTCTAGTGCGACAGTTTCCCTCCTAAGAATGGCGACTTCCTTGAACTGTGAATCCCCTCGTTTATCATTGTACCCCGTGACCTTATTGTTTTCAACAGGCCGGCGGGCAAGGATTTCACTGTAGAAATTTCGGCGAACCGTGCCACAACCTCTCTTTCATATGACGGGAAATATGCCACCGACTGGGTTGATGGCCAAAATTATCCTGCAGATTATGTACGTTAGCTTATTTCCGTAGCTTCAAACTAATGACACCACTTTACAGAACGTCCCAAAATGTATCACCACCCCGAACAGTAAGTCAACGACGTAGTAACGACTCGTTCTTTCAGATTTCTCATTTCTCTGTGAAGTGCACACCCAGAACCAGTCAATGGCAGCCGGAACTGCATTCGCCATCTCATACCAGGTGAGCGACATTTATGACATCGCTGGGGGCGGACTGCTCACGCCGGGACAGTCGGACATCAAGAGCGTGACCCCCGATAACCTCGTCGTCTTTAGTGTCCGCTACCAGTTGCGTATACGGCTCTCATGGATGTCATATATACTCTAACGTCATTCTCAGCACTCCCTGGCTCCGCGTCACCTCGTACTCTGTTCCTGCGGCTATGCCTGCGTGCCCCCCTGGTGGTTGCATTTGTGCTGTGAGTGTTTACCGCTGAATTCCCGACCAACTTACTTATCTTTGGATAGTGGGGCTGGGTATGCCAAATAGATTTGCTGCCGATAATCACATACTAACCAAAACGCTACCCAACTCCCAGGTTCCCAACGGGTGAGCACCTCGTTGGCCACAATCTATCATTGGATTTTCTGACATGTAGTCCAATTAGCTGCGGCGAACCTAACATGTACCACCAAGCCTTCAAGTGCAAAGTCACCGGCGCAACCGCCACGGGACCCGTGGCCTCCCCCAAGCCAGCCGTGTGGTGCGAGGACGACCCTTCCAAGTGCACCAAGGGGGCAAAGCAGATGATATACTGGAACCAACTGGACGGCAACAACATCAAGGTTTCCGGCCTCGACCGTGCTGGTATGCCCAAGTCCCCTGCGTACAACAGCAAGCTCGGGTTCCCTGACGGTACATGCTATTCGGATATAAATTATCTCTTTTATTGATCATTGCGCAGGTGCGCAAAACGATATCTTTGCCCCCCCTGCTAACGGGGGTGTTGGTAACGCGGGTTCCCCTCCCCCGCCCCCTCCGTCCAACCCGCCTGCAAGCCCGCCTGCAAACCAGCCTCCGAGCCCACCTGCAAACACTCCACCTGCGAATCAGCCTTCGAGCTCACCTGCAATCACCCCACGTCCCACCGAACCTGCCTCCCCTCCGTCCCAATCACCTTCCGCACCCACAGCTCCCGCGCCATCCACCGGCCATGGCAAAGGTTCATGTTCTGCGCGCCGCCGCAAGCGCCCGGCCGCGAAGCGTGCTGCAGGGGCGACGAAGCATCGCCGTCGCTTGACGGCCAAGGCTTTCTAGCTTCCCTGTTTCTCTGTATTATATCCTGTACCCATACCCCGTTTCTGGCGAGCCAGAAACGCGCACATCATACCTTCGCTTTCATCCACGTCGCAGAGCGCTCTTAACGACCTTGACGATCTTTCACGACCTCGACGTAGAGCTGGGCCTCTTTTTCCTCTGCTCCGGATACTATGTCTTGTACACCAGTCATCCAGTCCATCCCCAGATTCGCCACATTTGTAGTGTCTCGTG
>JABCKV010000222.1:0-28410 GCA_018282005.1 Asterophora parasitica
AGGTATTTTATTAGGGTTTATATACTACTCTATAGTATAGCCTCATGGTTAACATGAGGCATGATCAGTCAGCTCCATAGTAATGATGTCATGCTATGTAATGCTATGTCATGCAGTATGACTAACATTATCTAATCAAGATAAGATGAAAGTCACGTGACTCACGTAAAAGCGGATTTGAAAATAAAGTAAAGTAAAAGTAAAGTAAATAAATAATATATAGTAAAAGTGGTCATTCTATAACAGCATCAGGGCTGTCCTAGAACAGCTACTGTAGAGTGTGCCACTGGATGTCATGAAGAGGATAGGGCAATGGAGCAGTGATGCCTTTGCCATTTACCTTAGAGATCATGCAGTAGTGCTGGCACCTTACCTGCAGGATAGCCCAGTGCTGACAACACTGACACGTGCAGTGCTTTCACCAGCTTGCTAGCCTCTAGGTGAGTCTGGCTTCTGTTGCTAGGGGGTCTGCGCTTCGCTCAACATGTCATGGAGCTCCTGGTTTTTGGGAATTGCAGCTCATGTGGACCATTGGCTTTCACAGATTCGGGTCAGTGCTTCAAGCTGAAGAACCTTCAGCGGTTCTTCCCCCAAACCCTAGCAATGGACAAACCACACCTAGCACACTTTGTACCATTACTACTTCCTGCTACACTAATACATTGCACTAATGATCTTCCTCATGAAATCGTGACATTGTAATGCCTGCTTGTAGACAGGCATCAGCTTGACTGAGCGCTGTCAAGTTTAGTATGCACATACCTAGGCATTGTATCATCAATATCATGAAATGCGATGTGGGATCACATACAACTTGAAGCTTCAGATCACTAATATATCTGAAAAGAAAGAAGCTGATAAGCTGAGAATGGTAAGTGAGCAGATACACAAGTAAGGAATTTGAAAGTACCATAGCTCAAGACATGATATGAATTGCTGAACTAGAAGTTACAAAGGCCCGGGGAGTACCAGTAGAGCAAAGAACAGTAGAGAAGAGGGGTGAGGGAGCAAGTAGGATCATGGTTGAACGTTGGATGTCGATGGATGTCGTTGAAGATGCATTTGATGGGAAATCGCTCATCGTGGCAAACGACGACAAAGCGAGTACGCTTCTTGGCCGGAACTACGAGCGCGACTATCTGGGACCCTTATAACATCTGCATGGTACAGCCTCTTTGGCCCTTTCCTTTCTCCAGCTGGGCAAACTTGGTTTCTGAAATGAGCGGTAGATCTAAGATTAGATTAGATAGCAAGTGCCTCGAGATTGATTTTCTCCTGCCTAGTGCCTGCAACCACGCAACTGTACGAACGAACCAAAGGCTTGCAGATACATAATGCAATGTTTGGGATATGGACTTGGACAGATCTTTGGATTTCGAATGCGGATTCAGGATGCGGTCAACATACTTGCATTTGAACAATGATTTGGACGAGGCCTCACCGCACCCCTTTCTCTCCTTGTCATTCATTCACATGTGCGCGTTCAGAGCTTCTTTTCTCCAGTCTCGCAGACTACTTATCAGGTCTTCACACCTTGAATAGTAGGTATCTTTTTAGATCTTCACTTGCGATGAAACACAATAAGAAACTGGATGATACTACAACTTACAATAATGAGGGTTACTGACATGTACGTCAGATTTCATCCTATTACCATGGCTTATTGTGATCATTGTCAGGTTCATTGTATTTTCACATCACAGCGGCAACACTTAGTCGGAGTACTTGAATATAAGGGCCTCAAAAAATCCAAGCGTTCGAACGCGTTCAATATTAAGCTCCGCCTCTCCTGTTCTTACTCGTCCCCTCGACACGACCTATTCCTCCGCTGCCCTACAAACTGTGCTACAAATCCCCGCCACAATCCGTTAACCCCATCATCACAGCACTGTGTCTGCACTGAATTCACCTTTCAGTCCCTAACAATGTAAGTTCGCCTCCACAGTAAGAAGCTACCTCTGATATGGCGACAGATGGCTCGTAACCTCGATAAACACTCTGGACTAAACTACACCCCCGCCTCTGGTCTGTCACCTCTGCTGCCTCTGCAGGATGCAAACTGGTCGCCCTGGGCTGGCAACCAGCCCGCACCCTTCCCAAGCCTTCCAAATTCCAATCGACTACCACGGATTACTATTTCATCCCCGGAATCCACTCTGCAGCCAGCGAGACAATCAATCGCTGCATCATCCACAGGCCCCATTCTGACCATTCCGACTATTCCGACAGTTGCCACACTCCAGCCTAATGTTCCCAACATCCACGATCCTACCTTCGATCCCGCACTCAAGGTTGCATGGGTGCGCGACGTATTATCCCTCGTCGAACGCACGGTAAAGACTCCTGAGCCTCCTGTCCCGGCTGTTATTCGCGACTTTGCTCTACTACGTTTAGCTCAGGTGGCTATCAAAACTTTGCTTCAAATCGCCAACTCCGAAACCCAGCCCCTCCCTCCTTATGTGGTAGAAGCTATTTTCCTGCGTGGAAAGCTGACATGGCATGGCACGCACCCCAAACAAGTCCCACTAAACCCTCGCGCTGCTGTTCGTGATTTCAAGACCGCAGCCAAGGCAGGATACGCTCCAGCATGGTTCTTCCGTGGCATCTACTATGAAAATATAAAAATGGCATCCCGTGCCTTGCAGTGCTTCAAACGCGGCATGGAGCTCGGTGATGCGATGTCTATGTTCGTGCGTGGAGACAATAATGTTGCTCAATCGTAAATTGACTGTCTTTAGCACATGGGGATGGCGTATCTTTTCAAGTTCGCGTCGCCCAGCCTAGGCCTGCAGGCCGACCCTGTCGCGGCTCTTCCTCTGCTTCACCGCGTAGCGACCGTTGCGACCGTTGCTACTCCACAGCATGCGTTCATCTTCGGCAGGCTGCTTCTTTCCAAGCTCCCTCCAGACGAGATTCGGGCACCTCTCCCGTCGAATGCACTTGCTCACTTTGTCCCTGCTGGTTCCACAGTCGTCCTCGAGGGTTGGAAATATATGGAGCGTGCAGCTCATCTTGGACACGAGTTGTCACAATTCCTTGTCGGTGAAGCCTACAGGACTGCTCAGCCTCCCTTTCTCGTTCAAGACCCCTTGCTCAGCATTCACTACTACAGCCTAGCGAGTCAACAAGGTAAAATGGAGGCAGACATGGGACTCAGCATATGGTTCCTACATGGCTCTCCGGGAGAGGATGGACTTGAAAAGGACCCGGTGCTGGCGTTTATGTTTGCTAAGAAGGCAGCAAAGAAGGGTTTGCCCATGGCTGAGCTGACCATGGGTTTTTGTGCGGAGGAGGGAATTGGATGCCCTAAAAGTCTGCAAACGACCATTGAGTGGTACAAAAAGGTGTGTCGGTTATCTCATCCCGCAACTCACCTTAACATTCTTCTAAAAATTATCCATTGAATAGGCCAAGGAGCATGGAAATAGTGTCGCTGCCGAGCGCCTCAATGCTCTTTCACAATCCTCCCCAAACGCGCTGTAATTGACTTCGAATACTTCTCCGAAGTGAATGTAACTTGCGACATGTTACTTAGCATCACATGAATTTTATATCCTACCTTAGGCTTTAGAAGTGCCGGCCCGCGGAAGCACTTGAAGATGAATTTTTTTCAGGCTCGGGGTTGGCCACAAGTTTTGCCTACATCTACACCGACGCTAGAAAACATGTAGATAGACGCTCTCTGAGGTCCCTCAAAATAGCAGTCGTGGTCTCAAGAGAGGAGGCATGCCCTCCGAGGACCGAGTCCCGTCTTGGCACCATAACCGAGGTGGCAAGATCAACATTTACAATGAAGAAGGGTGTAAGTAGATAGGACGCCCACGATTCAGATATAACACCGTGCGCATACAAAATTTGGAACAGGAATCTTCCTTCGACATGAATATCTACAACATGGAAGTGTACTAGGAACACAATCAATCATTGACGCGACAAAAGACACACCCTGCGTCCCGAATTAATCACAGTGGTGGAAGTGCATTAAAGCTGCGTAGAAAAGTAGACATTAGTTCAAGATACGTACAGTCTCGAAGATTTGAAGGAAACAAACTGGAATTGCGTATGCTAGTACCTCCCGTCGTCATTGATGGGAAGATCGCGGGGACGATGTGAGGAAGGGTATGAGCTATAGAAGGAACAATGAGTTGAGATTCGCGGAGGAGAAAGCGAAAAAATGAAGACGCACAGCTCACTCGGTGAGTTCCGCACAATTCCGGTACCCTAGCTGTATTGCTGAGAACATGAAAATGAGCATCAGCTACCAGTCCCTCGGATAACTATGAACGTACCCGAGCCTCGCAAAATGTCCTTCCTTCCGTACATGCCTGCCTCAAGCGTTTTCCTTCCCCGATCGCACCAGTTGATGACCACCAGTGGAGCAAGGACTAAGGTGCTGAGCGATAAGATACGACACCAGGCCCAGCTGGGCTCATTTAAGTACGGTGCAAGCTTCAATCGCGTAAAAAAAAGCCCTCGACTGACAGGTGATTTTTACCGAGCGGGGGCTGTAAAATGACACGTAAAACAGCTGTTGATTTCCGATTCTTGAAGTGACAAATTGCGGGGTAACAAGAAAAGGAGACCAGTACTTCTATCAGATCGTCGAAGGTAATAGCGCATTCGGGGTCATCCTGCACAGCTCCGCAAGTAGCTCAGGTGAGGGTTGACCGTCCGACTCAGGGCGATTGGCCAGCAAGTTCGTAGCATGTCGGATTCGGGCGTCTTGATTGACAAGAACCTGGATAGCTCATGGTGCCATAACCGAACAAAGTCCCAACGTTATCGGGAGTGCCAGCAAGGATCGTAAGAACAGCTCGGGCAAGACGTGCCTGTACGGAACTGAAGGCTTGGCGAATTAAGAATCGATCCATTCTCTTCGTATTGCCCTACAAAATGAGTTCAACCTTGAGCAATGCCGTTGAGTGGAAAATACATAGCCACCATGCACTATGGTAAGCCAGTTTTATATGTCCTCTGTAAAAGCATGGTGTGTATGAGTTTCCTCGCGAGTGCCATCCTTCAAGCCGCGAGCTACTTCGTCCAACACAGAAGTCACGTCAAGCATCACATTGAGCTTCGTCGTGAACTTCCTTTCCAGCTCATCCAGCGTGAGACATCAAAGCCTATTACGACAAATTTCACTCCTTAACACGCACTGTCATCTCCCCTATTGCATCGCGCCGGTCATTTAATCTACGCACACTGCTACTCCACGCCATCCAGAAGATTTTCAGCGGCGTCATGGGCGTTTTCTTACATTCTGGGACTCAAGGCGCAGCGAAATCGCAATTTATGAAATACCACGAGGAGAAGAAATTCAAGGAGGCGAGCGAAAAGGCATCTAATTTGGATGGGCTGAATGATGAAGTTCGCGAGCTGCGTGAGGAGGTGGGCGGGGCGAAGACTCGGATGGATGGCATGAAGAATGGGGTGGAGACGCTGATCGGTGACATAGAAGCGATGAAGGGCGATGTGAGAGCTATCAAAAGTGACGTGCGAGGGATGAAGGATGTTGTGGACCGCATTGTAGACGACTTTGGCGGCGTGGATGGTGGGGAAGGCAAGAGAGTGGATGTTGGAAGTCTCATCAGTGACCTGAGAGATATGAAAGGTAAGGTGGAAAAAATGGCCGACGACGCATGGTACACGATGCAGTGGTCGGACTTAGGCAGTATCATGGAGGGCTTCTGCAAGGATATGAGGGGTGAGATTGCCAAGAAAGAGAAGGCAACGCAACGCGCCGTCCGGGAGCAGTTCGAGGGACGCATTGAGGATTATTGCAAACTCGTGCTCGCTCCCCACTTCAAGGTACTCGAGGATAGAATCGATCTGCATTTCCAAACTTTGGCCGCGCGGCACTTCAGGGATGGCCAACGAAGCCTCAAGGAAGGGGAGAATTTCACGAGTTGCCGAGGGGGCGCCCATGACGACGGGAACGGCAAACCCCATGCGAAAACTAGAGGAAACATCCTGCAGAACTCGCGTGACGGCAATATTGACCAAGTTGGCATGATCGACGGTGACACGAAGGAGCGTTTTGTGAGTATGAATCGCGATGTGGATGTGATGAGCACATCTACCGGGGACTTGTGCACGCGCGGCGAGATCGGGGATGGGAGCGAGAAGAGCAAGGGTGAAGAGATGGCGACCGAGCTCAAGCGTGGGAGGGAGTGGCGGGTTGGAGGACGTGGCTCATTTGAGCTTGGGAGAGCGGGTCGAGAGACTCGAAGGGTGGATGCGCATGATGAACCAGGTACGTTCTCCAGCTCTGAATCGCTAAGACCGACGATCTTCATTGACGCCCTACATCCAGTTGAATGGCACCCACAAACTTGGGACAGGTTTCTCTGACGCTCAAAAGACCCTCACTTCCACCCAGGAAAGGATCCTTGGGCGTGTACAAGACCGCGAGGCTCCTCCAGAGTCTGAGCGCTCGAACTGGTCGACGACAGGACGTCAAAAGCCTGAGTTCCGGGGCCCTCCCAAGTCGCCAAGGTGGTCATTGACTTTGTCGCGCACGTGGGGATATGCAAGGAGGCATGCGCGAGTTCTGTGAGATGATCGTTATGAGTGTCTTTGTTCAGGTTCACATCGGTGTGGCTAGCCCGTAAAGTAATTGAGCAGAGTTCGTAACGGCGCACTCCTTTCCCCCATCTCCAGTAACTGGGAAGTAAATTCTGACGAGAAAGCAGAGTAGCAAAACAGTCGCGTGATGCTATGAGTAGGGCACTGAAATTTGAGTATCACAGCCAACGCCAGCTTGAGAATGTTAGAATTCCTTGATGACCGCGGGCGCGAATCTAGCAGAACGCAAGGCGGGCAGTAGCTCTAAATGGAGATAGAATACGCGGTGAAAGCTGTTTGAACATTCCAGAAATCAGGAGAGAAAAGGACAAGTGCGAGTCTGCGGAGCTGGAGTGTTGTGGACTCGTGGACCAGGCTTGCGCATCGCGCAGCCATTGAGCCAACAGCTTATTGTCGACGAAGTACAAGAACGAGAGTGACTAGAATCCAGGATATAATCAGTATATTGTGGTCGATAATAGACATGAACGAAATGAGCGTACAGTCTGGCTGTTTGATAAAGACAAACTGAACCAGACTGGCATCAGTACGAATTACTAACGACGAGCCGTGCAGTGGGGCTTACTGAGATTCTCAGTGATTCGATGCGTGCGAGCGGCGAGGTTAAAGCGATGCTAAAACCACGAATCACTGAGGAAATCGGACGAGATTAACTGGGGATCAGCTAACGAAGAACGAGGGGCATACCTGGACTGGAGACGTCGGTGTCAAAGGATACACATGCGACGCAGCCCAGGTATAAGTCCAATCACCCCTGTCGAAAACTTCCCCAAACTATTGCATCTGCTACAAGGTAGCGCAATAGCGGGGTCGACAGAGACAATACTGGGGAAGAAGCGCACAGGGGGCGCAGGAACCATGTCATAAATTGCAAAGAGTAGGCGAACAAGCGAGATGAACGCGTCGTGATCGTGAGTTGGGACGTGGGAATATAGACGAAGCGGATTGCAGAAGGCTACGAAAACGCTCCTTACCCTTGAAACCCGCCTTTGCGACGACCAACAACTTGTTGAACAGCAACATGACTGATTGATGAACTTTGGATCTTATCTTATCTTGGGCAACCTAAACACGCCGCGAACCATAGTACGACGCCACAAACCACAACTTGTATTGAAATGGCCATCTGAACAGCCAAAGCTCCCCATAAGAAAACCAGAAGAGTTTATTTATAATTGTTCAATCTTGAATTTGGACCTTGATCGCACCCTGGGATGGATCGGCAGCGACGTGGAATGCGGCGACAGCGTCCTCCAAGGGGAATCTGTGGGTAACGAGGGGTTTGAGGTTGACTAGTCCTTCGGCGACGAGGCGAATGGCCTTGGGATACTGCGCGGCAAGCGATCTGAGAAACTGTCCGCATTGCATAGTTCGTGGAAACATACCTGATTGGCGTAACGATATTGGAAGCTGACGTCGATTTCGTTGGCGCTCAGATGCATGAAGGGGAACTGAGTGAAGGAAGGAAAGTGTGGATTAGATTCCATCGTCATTATAGTACCGTCGGATTTCGTCCTCACCAGTTGCTCGGTTTTGCCGACTCCAATAATGAAGACTTTGCCACCGAAGCCCAGCGACTGAAAGATAAGTAAGTCAGACACAGCTTGGGTTCGATCGAAACGGACAGAAACTCACATGAATGGCGGTGTTGATACTGCTTTCAACACCAGTGCACTCAAGAGTGAGCTTCAGAGGCAATCCAGCAGCAGCCTTGATTTTCTCAGCCTGCTCCTTCGGAGTCGAGCCACGCTCTATCAAAACAGTGCGTACGCTGGGGACGAGTTTCTTCGCAAAGTCGAGGCGGCTTTGGAACAAATCCGTGATCACAATGGGCTCTGCGCCGGCAGCTCTGGCGGACAGCAACGAAACCAATCCGATAGGTCCAGCACCGCTAAAAGATAGAGCTTAAGCGCTTGAAAAACTGATGGAAAATAAAGACCGTACCAGACAAGAACGGGGTCTGCAAGACGTAGCCCAGCACGATCAATACCAGCCAGGGCGACAGCCAATGGTTCACACAGCGAGCCCTCCTCAAAAGTGACATTATCGGGAAGACGGTGAAGCCACTGAGCCGGATGCAAATGCCATCTCGACAAAGTTCCTGGCGATGGTGTCAGCATTCACCCGATTAGCAGAAGCAACATAAAATTTACCATGGTATGGTGGAGTCGAAAAGAAGACGACATCAGGACATGCGTTGTACCTGCCTGTGCGGCAGGCGTCGCAGGTGGGCTGCGAGCACGGCACGCCAGCTTCGATTGCGACCCGATCCCCTGGAAGTTGCGAGTGAGATGCGTCCAGAACTCATCGCACAGGCATAACCTTACCAACTTTCCACTGTGTAACTCCTTGGCCGACTTCGACGACTTCTCCAGCGGATTCATGGCCAGATCCACACTTGAGGTATGTCGTCAGTCGATGGCTAGTGCTCAAGTGAAGCTAAACCTACCTCATCCGTCACCACCATGGAGTCGCCGACGCGACCATGTTTCCAGAAGTGGACGTCGCTCCTAGATCACGGGTCAGAGTTTGCCTTCTGAACGATTAATCGTTACTCACCCGCAAATGCCTGTAGCGCGAACATGAACAAGGACCTGTCCAGGGCCGGGCACTGGACGAGGTTTCTCGACAAGATGGATTTCGTGAGCAGGATTGTAGAACGCCGCGATATTCGCGTCCTTGGACGGTTTCTCCCCCGCAGCCAAGATCCTGAACTGCGGATGCTCCAGCACCTTGCGAGGGTCGTAGATCACAGTGTTATCCGCCATGTTAGATAGTGATTCTGGGGGATGCGGTGGTTGCGATTTCTGGGAGGAGACTCTGGAATCTCAGAATTTGTAGAGCCCATGACAAGGAGCACATATGTGAAACGGGGCGCGGAAGGACCTTGTGGGATGTTCGGACTTGGGTCAAGTACCCGTGGGATGGATGAAATTTCCTGCAGCGGACGTAAGTATCACTTCGAAATCCTTGGAATGTGGTCTGCTGAGAGGTGCCGCTAAGGTGCCGATCCGCGAGGCACCAAATTTGACAAAATATTTGTCATGCATCACATATGAGCGCGGGGCCAAGCTGGCTCCGACAGGCTCAAGAAACGCGTGCGAGGTCGTGTCGACGGACTAGTCGACTATGGTCTGCCGCGCACTAAATTTACAAAATCTCTTTTTCCATCACAGAGCAATCCTCCTTGGGGATCTGCCAATATATGACAAATCTCATAAAGCTGAGCCGAATCGCATATGTCAATTGCACATTGTAGATACATAGATGGATGGATAGATGGAGTGTTACCCATAAGTTTGAAATATTACCCCAAGGACAAGAAAAAGAGAGTCATTGCAGTCCGAGCGCCGGGAACAAGTTGGCTTTCTCGCGTTATCTTCGTCACACATAGATCCGGATATTGTATCATTACGAACGACATCGCGCAATCATCATCCGCAGCAGTCATTGCGATAGCTTCCGCCGTCGTACCGAAGACGAGCAGGCGCCACCAGCCTAGAGATTGTGGGCTGCATGGAGCAAGTATTAAGGGCAGCCGGCTGACATACCCCAGGGGTAATGTTAGGCATTTGAAATTGATGGTTCGATCACGATCGTTGTCTCCATTAAATTTGTAACTGTGGGCGAAATTAACTCATCGAGACGGTCACCAAAATCAGCCATGGATGGCAATCACTCTAGTAGAGGTGGCAGGATTTATGTTTTCCCTCAGCTGATTTATCTTATACGCATTTTTTCTCCGCTTACGACGTCATGTGGAAGACTTGTGCTTGTGCGAGTAGGGGCGGAAGAGTGGCGCAACGCCACACCATCGACTCACGAGCTGACTACTTGCAACAATACTCTCAGTGCCTTCCAGCTTTGCGGCTGACATAGCGTCAATTTATTTTCTATTGAAGCATAGAGTCAGCATCGCTGCCATGCCTCGGAGCTTTATGTATATGAGAATGTATACGAGATTGTTGAAACGAAAGAAGAGACTCAATTCCACATTCCCCTATACAGAAGCTTGTAATGATACCAGGGCTTTCAGACCGTCGAAGGGTTGACTGAAGTGTATCCGCCATCGATAATGATCTCCTGACCATTCATATAGCCGCCGGAGAGCGATGCAAGATAGACAGCGGTGCCCGCCATCTCCTGTCCACTATTCAAGTAGTTAGAACCCAGAAATGAGCAAAAGACAAACACGGAGTGCTCACGTTCCCGCCCGAGCTGCCGGAACAGGCTGGAGGCCCTGTCCAATCTTATCGACCTGTTCAGGCTTGATGAAGTCGTGCGTCATCTCGGACGCGTATACGCCTGGCGCGATCGCGTTGACGCGCACGTCCACCTTCTTCAAAGCGAACTCCGTTGCGAGCAGCCTTGTGAGGTGCGAGGCGGCGGCCTTCGCGCTGTTATATGCGAACTGCACGACAGAAGCCTTAGTTAGCAGTTCTGCAGGAGATTATGAGAAGCAACACATACATGATCCTGCGAGAGCTTGATGAGACCGCTGATACTGGTTACGTTGATTACGACGGAGGTATATCCTGGTGTATCCTTAGAGCCCTTATCAAGAAGCCCCAGGAAAGCGGTGGTGACGAAAAAGAGCGAGAACGTGTTGATGGCATATAGATCTCCCCACTGTCCAAATGTCTCGTTGTCGAAGAGCGACTGGCCGAGGGTTTCCGCGTCCTTCAGTTGTGGCGCAGCGGGGTCACTCAGGAATGGGGACCTAGGACCTACTTGGCCCGCACTTCAAAAGCAGAAAGAGAGCTGTCAGTACCAGTCAATTAAGAAAGAAAACGAGTCGGACTTGTTGACCAAGATATGAATCTTCCCCTCTTTCTCCTCGATGAACTTCTTCCCTTGCGCAATACTCTCTTTGTTCGTGACATCCACTTGCAGGCTGCAAAAACAACAGAAGGTGAGTCCATCGTGACGAACCTCACGGGAAAAGAAAGGAAAGACGTACGGAACGATCGAGGCGCCTCCTGGGTTCTGGAGATTCCATACCTCCGCGACTTTCTGCAGAACCTCGAGACGACGTCCAGTGATGTACACCTTTGCGCCACTGGCGGCAAGTCCCTGCGCGATAAGGAGTCCGATGCCCGTCCCGCCGCCCGTAACAACGGCGACTCGTCCAGATAGATTGTAAAGGGCTTGCGGTTGGAACGACATGGGTAGTACTATGGCGGAGTGCCGGATTACGGGGCGTCAATGTTATAGGAGAGAAAGGAATTCAAATCGAACTGAGGATGGGGTAGTGATAAGATGCCAAATCATCGGAACAAGTTCCGGGACTCATGAGGAAATATGATTTCCCCCACCGGGTACTGGGCACCGCTGGGGAAGCAGATGTTAGGTTCCGGGGGAGTGAGGATCGGGAGCAAAAACCCCCGCAGCTTTGCAATTTCCAAAACCCTCTTTTTTGGCGTCCGACTATACCCGGATAACCCCTGATCCATCACTGCCTCATGGCATGCGAAGTGCGAAGAGAGCTCAGCGCGGCGAACGACTCAAGACCTCTTGGCACACAACAACTGGTCAGCGAGACTTGTAACAGCCAGCTGGCAGCCCGAACGTTCGCATACCAACATTTAGTGTAGCGGGATTCAAGTACTTACTGTCCACGAGCCACCGAACGGATGCCATCGAAGCCTGAGAAACAGAGATTCCCAACCAAAGAGTTAAGGTAGCCAAGTAAGCCGGAAGCTGGCTTGCCAGCGCCGCCATCCTCCAGCTGTATGATCAGTACCCTAATGGGGCGGCGTTCCAGGTGTATTCTGTAAACGCGACTTCGAGCAACCACCATCGTTGGAGTGTGGACGCACGTTCCAAGGACCTGATTGATTTTGAATAAGATATTCAAAATCAGAACATGTGATTGCTGAGGATGAAACTGAGAATCTGAAGAGCAGTGAACGTGAACGAAGTCACTTACACGAGACCGTAGATTTAAGATGTATAACCAGATCTCGTCAGATTTGGGGAAGGTCTCGAAGTGTAGATCTGCTTTCATGTGCAATGTGCGGAAGAACTAAGTCGACACACCATGACATGGTGTCCCATAGGAAGAATGAAGAGTTCGGAGATGGGAATCGATGACGAGGAGGAAGTCCCAGACAGAGCTGAAGGCCCGGAGGGGCATCGTGTGCGCGGATTGAAGATGAGGGGGGAGAAGGGTAAACTATATCAGAAGACCCCGGTAAACTCTTTCTTGCGTGGGTTCAACATCTGAGAGCTGTTCCAAGAATTTGGAGAAACTAAAAAACGCTTCAGAGTTCTGAAGGCGTGTTATAGAGGAACGATGCAGCGGGGACATCGATGCTCATACTGCACAGGAGATTGAGCAAATTCTGGTAGAAGAGTAAGTACACATATTTACGGGAGGCAATCCACTTCGTGGAAACCAGTTGATCATATTAAATTGGTCACATAGAGGATGGAAAGTCGAGACACAGTGTGCTGTGGCGTTGGTGGAGGAGACGCCCATATCATTGAGCATCGACCGGGCGCCAGCAACGAGCAGCAGCAAACTCGAGTTTCCGAAGAGCCTGACTGAGAAATCGATGCAATGTCCAGATAGAGTCGGCCCAGAGTCCAAGGAACCCAAGAGTGAGCTCGGAGCACTGGCGAACGTCGCACATCGGATGAGAGATAGAGATATCTGGTGGCAAAACTTCAGCGGTGATACGCCTTATTCGCAGACGTTAAACTTGGCTGAAGTATAAGTTTCTCCATTGAACACGATGACTTTGAACTTCGATTGCGGGTCCCGGGATTCAAGGTGGTTTGGTTGAACAAGCGCTCTGACGTGACAGTCACACCAAAGTCACACACTGTCTGTCCTCCTGGCAGTGAAATCAAGCATGAGAACTTTGAGCTGTTTGAAGGTTTAAATTTACTTTCGTCGTGTCGAACCGATGGCAGAACCACGCGATAACTCATATCTTGCCGCCGTGGCGACGAGGTGCAGGCCCGATCTACGCTTCACTCCGATCTGAGGATGATTTACGTGCGGAAAGCTATGTGGTAGGACTATTATCTATATGTTTCAAGAATCGCAGGTTATGTATGATTGTGTTACAGGACCAACACGTTAAGCCTTTTCAAATTTCGGATCTCTATCTCCTCAAGGAGCGAAGAAAGCCACTGGTGTACGCAAAGGTGGACGAGTTCTTTCAAATGGTGCGTGGTCTACTTGACAAAATTGGAGTTATTTCTGAGTTACGCTTCCTTTAGAAATACCGCCACAGAAGAGTACATGACTGGAACAGTTCAGCGAAATATATCATTGTGATGGCTAGGGAAATGCGCTCAAGGAAAACGACACAGTGCGTGACTTTACCTTACCCCAAATTTTTACTGACGTCGGTGCTACAGGATACCTCAATTCATTGCCTGACGCACATCGGGGGAAGGTCATCGCATATCGCATTGCGAATGAGATGGCTGTTGGGTTACTCTGTCCGGTGCTACAGAATACCTCAATTCATTGCCTGACGCACATCGGGGGAAGGTCATCGCATATCGCATTGCGAATGAGATGGCTGTTGGGTTACTCTGTCTAACCTGAAGGCATAATAGGGCCGGAGCGAAATTCTCAAGGGTCAGCGTACATGACGGACGGCATATTTCTGCGCGAGGCAATGAATGAATGTCCCGGGCCTTCAAAGTTCAAGTTCGCCACTCCACGATCATCCTCGACGCACGCTTTTACCCAGGGGCGGCGGCGTTGATGATCCACTGCCCCGAGGACTTGTGTGACATTCTTAGCTTCCTGGCGGGTGAGGACTAGCACCGTAAGATCGAAGTCGAGGCGGACGACCTGGTGGATCCCGCCGGCCTGCTCGTTTGGACAGCCTTATCCTCAAAACATCCCACCCCAGCAGTAGCGGATATTCGACTCGCCACCGAAATGCGTAGTACAGATGGACCACTCGGCCGCCAGGTCGAGCAAAACATTGCGGAGGCGTTTACGACTGACGGAATCGTCCACGTCGTGGATCATGGAGCCTCGCGGCTGAGGGTCTGCGGCCTGTAGCGCCTCGTCCGCCCATCACGATATCAACGCTGTTGTGCCGACGCCTTCGAAAACGGACTCATGAGCAATCTCTTCACGCCGATACGCGGGTTTTACACCGAGAGATCTTGACGCGGGAGCTGGAGGAACAGACGCGATGCGTTGGACTCTCGTTGTAAAGCTAGCTTCTCACAATTCTACTATCACAGGATCTCGTTTGTTTCCGCTACATCGACGCACTCGCTCGTTCATGCGTGCTTGCGTCTGAGCTACAACTACTATTAATTACGACGACCACCTCACCCCGTCAGGCAAAATTATAGCAAAGTTCCCGCTCGCCCCCCCCAGTATGTCCATTTTCTTCTGCCCAAGTATGAGAATTGACGGACCTCGTTCTCCAGTTGGGGACAATGCTCACCGTCAGTAATAAACTCAAGGAACGATGACATGTCTGGTCCGTCATACTGCCCGCCGATGAAATCCCTTCTGACTCGAAGATGTAGTGCCTACCGTTCCCGACGGCGTCCACCTGACGAGTACTAAGGTCTCCCATCCCATGTATTGTCCTCTACTCTCTACAAGCGAGCTTACGCCAATTATCCAGCCAACAACGCCAAGAACTGGGCATGACAGCATTCATATCTCTCGCAGCGTGCACTCATCGGAGTCATGAAGACCGACAACGTTCGTGATGGCAAAATTTCGACGCCGAGACCTCCCTATACGCCAAGCTCTCGTC
Source organism: Asterophora parasitica (assembly GCA_018282005.1). Lineage (NCBI taxonomy): Eukaryota > Fungi > Basidiomycota > Agaricomycetes > Agaricales > Lyophyllaceae > Asterophora > Asterophora parasitica. The sequence goes on from JABCKV010000222.1 coordinate 15,336, forward strand.
GAGTCGTCTTGGCTTCTTCGTGCAGAACGCAACAAACACGAGAAGGCTGACTACCCCATGGTGAAGGTCAACTAGGTACTAGCGTCCTGGTATGTCTCCCTGTTTGATCTCCTGTGACTCGTTAATCCTAAATCGTGTAGGTCGTGGCACTGCACCCGGCGTCCTGCGGGCTCAGCGCTCAACACAAAGCCGGAGTTGATCATTTTTGAGTTCGTCTTGGCCAAACGCCCCTGTAGTCGTACAGTACGTCTGACGTCAATGCCAAATAATAAGCGCGCGCTTGTGCTTACCTACTCCTCAGGCTGATCGAATATCCGGGCTCTGATATCACGCCATCCCCTGATGGCGACACGAAGCGAGGGCTGCCTCACGTTGTTGAACATTCAACAAGACGCTAGACGGGGGCAGTGGGAATGTTCAAAGGTACTTAGATCTACCGACACATGGGATAAGGAGACAAGGAAGAAGCACCATTGAACTGATGGGTGAGTACCCTGTTTACGATGCGTTTATGCCATGCGGTGGGACGATTTTGATTACACCCCACGGGTCTCCCCCCTCATCCACCCCCTCCCCCCCCATCCCTAACCCCTATGGCCGTCGTGATCGTACCTCTGGCATCTGCAGTGCAGTTTGAAATTTTCTGGAGAGTTGGTAGAACTGAGAATGCTCAGCTTTTGATTATCCGTGATGTCACATACATACAGGCATTCTGACAGTGAATCTAGGCTCATTCGTCCCTTGCTGCACCGATGATGGCTTGTTAGTCTTCTGTATCCGCATTTTTCAAATTCCTCGCCAAATCTCTTGGTTTCTTGATGAAGACAAGTGTCTAAATTGTGAAAGAGGCTCAGTTGCTCTGAAAATCCAATACACGTCGCTGATGACCTTTCGTAGCGAGAAACGCTGGGCATACGACACTGGGCGTGCAATTTGTCCTGCTTCTTCATTTGTCGCCGTGTCAAATTTCCCCAAGGTAATGGCCATCTGGAGGTGACTGGGCGTCGGGCTCCACCGCGACGCAGAAGTTTTTTTTTCCCCTGCCCCGCAACCCCGTTCGAAATTGATGAAACTCGGCAAGCTTATCTCAATTCACTTAAAAGCGGCTCTACCTCGAAGCCCTTTTGAGCACCCTTTCCCCGCGTTCTCTTGTGACAGACACGATGTCCACCGAGAAGGGATCCACCGAGCATGTCTCCGACGCTCATTACGATGCCGAGCAGCAACGGACGGTCGACCTTGCCAACAATGTGCAAGCAAAGTAAGGTCCTTCCCTAAGCTAGTGCGGCCGAAGCTTATCTCCTGTCATCCAGGATTCAAAATCCTTTGCATGGCATTCCGAAGGCGACACTGTTCCAGCAGGTAGAAACCTTTGCCCAGGAACAGGGTATGGAGGACATCCTGCCCCTCCTCAAGAAGGGCGCCCTCCTCGCACAACATCCCGGGGATTTCGAGACCATTCCTGAGCTGGACGATGCCGACAGGGAAGTCATTCGTAGGGAAACGACGCGTAAGTGACCGACCTGATAATTGATGTCAAACTCGCCACTGACTACGGACTATATAGATAAATGGTCTCAACCTCGAGACCTGTATATGACGGTTGTCGTATGCAGCCTTGCTGCTGCCGTACAGTCCGTTACCTTTTTTCGCCGTTGGTTCTGTCACTGAGCGCGTTTGTTTGTCTAGGGGATGGGACCAGACAGGTTCAAATGGAGCGAACTTGTCGTTCCCAGCAGAGTTTGGCATTTCTTTTGGTAATGGAGAACCGAACTCCGAGAGCCACGAGTGGATCGTTGGTATGATCAACTCTGGGTAAGAAATCTCCTGTTCATATTAAGTGTCTCCTTCTGACATGCGACACCAGACCATATCTCGCATCTTGCCTTCTCGGATGTTGGCTCACTGATCCTTTGAACCACTACCTGGGTCGCCGTGGCACATTGTTCTTCTGCGGTATCTTCTGTATGTTCTCGGTCATCGGGCAAGGCCTATCTCAAACATGGCCTCAGCTTTTTGTGAGCAGTTTTGCTCTGTGCGCTCGAACATTTCACTCACTCGACGATCTTCGCTGTGCAGGTTTGTCGTCTACTCCTTGGATTTGGAATGGGTCCCAAAGCGGCGACGTCTCCCGTCTTTGCTGCCGAAAATACGCCTGCGAACATTCGAGGCGGTTTAGTCATGTCCTGGCAGATGTGGGTACGTACTACTTTAGATTTTGGAATGCTTTTTACACATTCAGGTTCTAACGATATTTTCAGACTGCTTTCGGTATCATGTTGGGCTTCAGCGCGAATCTTGCCCTCTTTCAAGTCGGTCCCATTGCATGGCGTCTCCAACTCGGATCTGCCTTCTTGCCTGCCGTACCCCTCACAGCTTTGATCTATTTCTGCCCTGGTGAGTCACCCCGCTCATTTCATCGCGTTTTCAACTAACCCCGTCATATAGAATCACCCCGTTGGCTCATGAAGAAAGGCCGGTATCACGATGCGTACACATCCTTCAAACGCCTGCGCAACAGCGAGCTTCAGGCCGCCCGTGACCTCTACTACGTGCATCGGCAGTTGATCGAAGAGTTTGCTGTGATCAAGGGTTCCACCTTCTTCACGCGCTTCTGCGAGCTCTTCACCATTCCTCGTGTGCGCCGCGCCACCCTAGCATCCTTCATCGTCATGATCGCGCAGCAGATGTGCGGTATCAACATTATTGCCTTCTACTCGTCGACCATCTTCTTCAACGCCGGCTACACCACAAAACAGGCTCTCCTTGCGTCATGGGGCTTTGGTATGGTCAACTGGGTCTTTGCCTTCCCTGCTGTCTGGGTAAGCTCACGCATTTCCCTTGTTTCAACTTTTACTGAGCTGGAACCATAGACTATTGATACCTTCGGCCGTCGCAATCTCCTCTTGTTCACATTCCCCAACATGGCGTGGACTTTGCTCGCAGCGGGCTTCTGTTTCCTCATCCCTGAAAGTAGTGCTGCTCGTGTCCCTCTTATTGCACTATTTATCTTCCTCTTTGCTGGTACGTTCACCTGTTTTGAAAGCTTTCCCAAGCAGAAAGGCTAAAGTCATCGCCCTGTAGCGTTCTACTCTCCTGGAGAAGGCCCCGTGCCCTTCACATACTCTGCCGAAGTCTTCCCGTTGACGCACAGAGAGATGGGCATGTGAGTTTCCGGCGAACATTCTCCTTTTGTTATCCTTTCTAACTTGTCACAGGTCGTGGGCTGCGGCAACCGTCTTCTTCTGGGGCTCGGTTCTCTCCTTGACATTCCCGCGTACCCTATCCTCGTTGGGCTCTACTGGAGGTTCGTTCTGCATCCACGCTCGCGTCAAAACCATCTCATTGAATATTTCCCATACAGCGTTTGGATTGTATGCCGGCCTGAACGTCATCGCCTTCATCTTGATCTTCCTCCTTCTTCCCGGTAAGATATTTCTTCCAATCCGCCCACTAAGAATCATATCCAATGGCGTTTCAGAAACCAAACAGCGCACCCTCGAGGAGCTGGACTATGTCTTCGCCGTCCCCATGACGCGGCACATGAGCTATCAAACCCAGACCTTCTTGCCCTACTGGATCAAGCGTTATGTCCTTTTCCAGAAGGTAGAGCTCAAACCCTTGTACAACTTCGACGAGGTGGAGAGCATCACGGTGTACGAAAAGGGCGCCTCCCACTAAGTGGCATGGACTGCCTGATGACATCGACGAGTCACGACGATTCGATTTCTTGAACGAACTAGTACGACTTTTGTTTTCATAGCGGTTGCGCTTGTACCAGTAATCCATTTCTTGTTTTGCACTTATAAGTACATGCCCGTGAGTTGTTGTCGATGTGCTGTCTCGTCGACAATTTCGACTAATAGCTGGAATATGTGAGAATGAATCTCCCTCGAATTTTGATCATGGAAGGAAGCTTTTAAAGATCTTCAATCATTATCAGTGACACTGGAACTTCCTTCCGATCAACAACGCGTGCTGAAGTTTTCGCTCCTCTTTCCCGTCCCCTCCTGTCTACCTCAATGTTCAGCTTCGTGTCTCGCTGCTTCTTATAATATGGCTCCTGTATGAGCCGATCTTCTCTCATGAAAAGTCCTACGATGACCTCAATAGTTACTGTAATAGGCGCATAGGCACTCTACTCTGTTTTCATCCTGGCGTAGCGTCTTGAGGTAAGCATTAGAAATCTTCTCAGTCATTCTCATCTTCCAGGGCGGTAGATCATCACGACTCATTCGTCTCTGGGACTATGGCACTTGGAGGACGATGCTCTTGATTTGGAGAATGCTGCGGTTGAACCGTGAATGTGACAGGTACGTCCGAACTCCTCGTCGCTGTGTTCTTTCGCTCACGCTGGCAGTGACTAGTAAAACTACCGCCGGATAGCATGAACATCGTTCTACGATTCGACCTTTCATCGGCGAGATCCCAGGTTCCAACGGGGAGGAGCATTGTCAGCCGATAAGTCGATGCAGTCGGGCCTCGAAGAGCAAGCAATTCGGAGCAGTCTATTTTGCAACATATCCGCAGTCTCGTGCGTCCCCCTTCTTTTCTTCACTCACGTCGGCTCACCTGTTGGCAAATGCTACCAAGTTTGACTATGGGCCACGCTGCACACGAGTTCTTGCCTGGCTCCTTCGTAGCTGTTTTTTTTTTACTTCCTCGCATCTTTACTAGTAACCTAGCCTCTCCCGACCCGTACCGTCGCACGCCGGTCCCTGCTATCCAAATGTACAAAGCGTCACGCAGGCCAGGCCGACTGTCGTTGTCGTCGATGAACGTGTACTCGGGTGCGAGAAATCTTACCTTTCATGCGTGACCTCAACTCAGCCAACTATCTATCAGTCTTAAAGCACCAAAAAGTGACCTTCAACCAAGACGCGCCTGGCCCGTTCTTTGGCACGCCCCGCTTGCGGTTTGACTCAGAGTCAATGCTGAAATATGTATAGGTTTGTTAGTACTCGGACGGTGTCAGTGCCGTGCGCTGGGAACTTGAAAGCTGACAACCCCCACAGTAGCATTGAGCTTGGAGCCGCTGCAATGCGGAAAGCCTTCGACCTGTTACGAAATGCGTTCATCGGCCCGTCCTGATCGTTTGATGCTCCTGCTTAATGCGTGCTTCCTATTCTCTTCCATCTCGGCTCTCTCGGGATCTCTCTTCTCCGCACCAGTCACTACTCGTCCCTGCCTGCGCTATCGTACTGGTCGACGCGGAGCCAACTCAAGAAATTAAAGAGGGACAGCAGCTGAGCCGGACATAAACGTTCTGCATGATCGACTTTGTAAATTTCTTATCACCTATCTTGAAGTTGTAATACTTACGCGACGTTGTCCCTCGGAGTCCAACAACCGAGCAGCAAGTGACAATTGGTAGCGTCCAGGATGCTTATGGCCGCTATGGGGGCAGCAAAGCGTCTCCGAAGCACGGTCCCTCATTGCCGCAACTACCATCTTGAAGCCGAGCTGATTCGAGTTTCAGCGGCAGTGCTCAATGAAAGTTAAAGCTTGCTCGCCTACCCGAACATAGCCTTGAGACGCGACACAAAGTGTCAGACATTGAATGCCACGCGCACGACATCTCAAACGATACTTACCCCCAGTTGTCGCAGCCAACCGGGTCCGGGCAGTGACAACCGGGCATCGTGATCGTGATCATGGCAGACGCGGCATAAAGACACCGAATGCACACGACGTGGAACGCGACGCCATATACGTCTTCAACTTTTCGCGTTCGCTGCGCTACTGGACTGAGATATCAACTCAGGCCAAGCATTGCGGATGCGGTAGCTGATCTCCCTTGCAGGGATAGGGGTCTTTGCAATGTTGCACGGGTTAACATACGCGGCGGAAGTTACATCACAAAGCTCTGTCCCACATAGGCGAACTCTCCCCGGCGTCCTGTGGGCAGTGCGCTCCAGTATAAAAGGATTTAGAGGTGCAGTAAACCATCAACGGGTTCCACAAACAGCCTAAAATGAAGTTCGCTCTCTCTGCCACTCTCCTCTCACTTGCCAGTCTTGCGCTGTCTGCCAGTGTTCCCCCGAGTCAGCAATGCTCCCAGGCAACGCGCTTCGGTGTCGCGTCCGTTTCCCCCAACGGCACTACGCTCAACGCTGGTGATGTGCATACAAATCCTCCACATGTCGCCTGACTCCAGAGGTGCTCACTCATAGACCTCTTCATCCAGAAAATCTCGATCAACGTCAATTTTTCTTGCGGCATCCAGCAGTTTAACATCGTGCCCAAGTATCTTGACTACTATCTTGAAGTCCAGGAGGGCAACAATGGCCACCAGCCCCCAATTCTCCTCGCACGCCGCGAGTTCAAGACCGGAGCTACCTCAGACTCGTTCACTGTTAAGGTAAAGGCTATATACCTCTATTGCGCCACACGTTCAGGGACTGATCGCCCGCCCCGCATTGTAGATCCCCCATGGGTACTTCTTCCCCAATGCGAAGAATGTTGTTGCCATTTGGAACACCTACACTACCAAGGGTACTGATGGTAGCAATGTCTTCGTCAAGGGAGGCGTCTTTGTGCCCATCAACATCAACGCCACTGTTTAGTGGCTTACTCGGTTTATGGACTCTTAAGTATATGCGTACATAACTAGCAATGAGTGCGTGAGGCTACTTCCCAAGGCTCTTTCACATGTCAACAAGCCTTGAGGACGTTGTGGCGACATGGCCGAGCGGTCTAAGGCCTAGAATCGGGAACTTTGTTCTATATCTAGTCTTTCTCAAAAATGTTCTGCATTCAAACCCACCTGATAATGTAGAGGCGGGAGATCGAATCTCCCTGTCATCACGAGCTCCTTACAGAGATTTTTATGTGGCACAAGGATCCTGAGCATTGCGCCACAACGGCTGAACGCAATATCTGAACCCTCGATCGAGCCAATTGAACATCATTATTGAGTCCTGAGGAAAAATCATATTTGTCGCGTCAGCAGAATGTACATATGTCATCGATTTTACTAGTGAGCAAGCATATCGAGTGTATCATAATATAGCAGAGATACTAACTAAATTCAACAACTGGTGTATGTAAGCTGTCCAAATCACACCTGAAGAAGCATCTCCTGACTCTCAGGAGATAGTAGTCGATTTTCTGTGCGAAGCACCTGCTGTGCAAACCCAGACAAATTTTCCCATAGAGTCCCAGGTAACCAGGCCTTGGGCATAGAAAGGCCCAAAGTTGACAATTTGTGAACTGTCGGGGTTTCCTGGTCCAAGCATCTGGAGATGAACGGCATGGTAACCGATGCTGCACAATTCTTGAGCTCCAAAATTGGTGAGCGCCAGCACAGGGACTCGAGGTTCTGTTGTCCCATCTTTCTCCAAGGTATGTGGTGTATTGCAGTGAAGGGACTCGATGGTGGAACAATCAGCGTCCTCTAGCACGAGATAATGCAGTTTAGGCCAGTGGGCAATGAATATCGCAGTATACCGGCGCATCCTTTGTAGGGTGGACTTGATGTAATCGGGCAGGTCCCTCAGCAGCTGGGGCAGGATGAGAGAAATGTGGTGGAAGTGCATGGTCTCAAGTACTTCTGGTGGTATGCATGCTTTGATGAAGTAGAGCTGCAGTACTGACTCTGCTCCTGCTCCCTCCCAATGAGTCAACGCCCCTCCAGATCTCTGAGGAAGCTCTGTATTTGGCAGCAGAACATCCGCAAGTCTGACGTGGCCCAAGCGGCCATGCTCAACACCACGTGACCTGAGGACTGGGATATCCTGGCCATCCAGGAACCTTACCTTGACCACCTAGAAAACACCAAGGCCTCACCCTTCTAGATGGTCCGATACCCCCACCACCACTGATGAGATGGGAGCTCCCACTCTCACTCTATACTACTAATCAACTCCAACATAGCTACTGACACATATACTCTACTTGATATACCATCCACAGACATCACAGCTGCCCGCTTCAATGGGGACTTTGGCCATCTTAGCATCTTCAACATCTACAATGACTGCACCCACAATGATACTCTGACCACCCTCTCCACCTTCCTTTCCTTCTCCATCCAACATGCCCACCCCTCCCCTAGCAACCACATGCTCTGGCTTGGTGACTTCAACAGGCACCACCCCCTCTGGAAAACCCTCGACAACTGCCACCTCAACTCCCCTGAGGACACCATCAACCCCCTACTCTGACTATTCCAGTGCTATGACATGGACTTGGCACTCCCTCTGGCATGCCCTACGCTGCAAACAACCAGCGGTCGCTAGACCAGGCCCAACAATGTCTAGCGCTCCTACACAAATGTTGACCCCATTATCTCCTGTGATGTTGATGCAAGCCTGCATCCCCCGATCACTGACCACCTCCCCATTATCACAGAGATTGAACTGCCAGTGGCATGCATGCCGTTGCCCCCCTTCCGCAACTTTCATGCTGCTAACTGGGAGAAGTTCAACATCTCCCTGGCTGCCAAGCTCATCGGACACTCACCAGCGAAGGCCATCACCTCCACCAGTGAGTTCCACACCAAGGTCTCTCTTCTGACAGAGATTATACAGGAGATTATCTCTGATGATGACATTGTCCTGCTAAAGAAGCCATGCCTGTTTTCAAAATGATGGTGGACCCTGGAGCTCACAGCTCTGAAACACGCCCACAGCAAGGCCAGCAATAATGCATTCAAGTACTGTGACATCCCCGACCACCCCTTGAACATGGAACATGTGCATCTCTCATGCCTCATGGCTGACAAAGTCAAGGAGGCCCACAAGGAGCACTGGATCAACTGGCTCAAAAACATTGATGTACGCCAGATCTACACGGTAAACAAGTATGCCATAAACAAGCCCTCTGACTTCTTCTGCAACAGGGTCCCAGATCTCAAGACTACTGGCAATGGCTTTCCAAAGCTTGCCACCACTAATGGTGACAAGGCCGCAGCCCTAGCTGAGTCATTCTTCCCTCCCCCTTCCACAACCCTGTCCATCCCCTCCACTGCATACCCGCGCCCACTCCCAGGTGTTCAGCTCTTCTCCTGTGCTTGCATTCTCTCTACAATTGCTTAGCTCAAGCCACACAAGGCACCAGGCCCTGATGGGATCCCGAATGTTGTTTTGAAGCAGTGTCCTAACACCCTAGTTGACCACCTCTTCTATATTTACCACGCTGTCCTGGAGCTTGATGTCTACCATGACAGTTGGCTTGTTTCCACAACACTCATGCTGCGCAAACCTAGCAAGCTAGCCTACAATGTAGCCAAGGCCTACTGCCCGATTGGGCTTCTGAAAACCATTGGAAAGCTCCTCTTGATGCTCTTTGCTGCTGACCTTGCTCACCTCACAGAAAAACACAACATGCTCCCCTCGGGGCAATTTGGGGGACACCCTGGCTGCAATATGACCAATGCCATGTACCTTGTTGCCCACAACATTAAGGATGCCTGGCACTCAGGTAACATGGCCGCTGCTCTTTTTCTTGATATTCAGGGTGCATTCCCCAATACTGTCCATGACCGTCTCCTTTACAACATGAGGGAGCAGGGTGTCCCAGTGTGCTACATAAGGCTGACAGAGTGCATGCTCTCAAACCGTAAGACCAGTCTCAAGTTTGATGACTTTGCCTCGGAGCCATTTGATATCTTCAATGGCACTACACAGGGCTGCCCTGCAGCCATGCTTTTCTATGCACTTTATAATGCTTCTCTAGTTGAGACAGTGAGCCCCTCCCACAAGGAGGAGCTCTCTGCTGGCTTTGTTGACGATTCCATGTTCCTCACAGTTGCCAAGACACTTGACAAGGCCCATGCCATACTTGCTGATATGACCGAGCGCCATGGTGGTGGTTTTGACTGGTCCACCTCATACAACTTGCCCTTTGAGCTATCCAAGCTCACTGTCATGAACTTCCCCTGCTCCCACTATGATTGCCCACTCCACGACCTTGTCCTCACTCGCACCAACCCATCTGGGCCCATGACTAGGCAGACCATCACCACTGTCACCACCTACAAATACCTTGGCATCATCTTTGACTCCAGGTTATGCTGGATGGCCCATTATCAGAAGGTAATCACTAGTGCAACCTGGTGGTTGCTGCAGGTAGCATGTCTCTCTCGTATCTCAGGCAGTATGCCCCCAAACTGCATCCAACAGCTCTACTGCACTGTCATGGTGCTGGCCTTCACCTACGCTGCTGACGTGTGGTACACCAGGATTCACTCCTCCTCACAGAGCAAGAGGTGACTTGGCTCTGTGGCAATTACTAACAAACTAATCCTAATCCAGTGCCGGGTAGCAAAGCTCATCACCAGCTTCCTCAGCACCACTGCAGGAGATGTGCTAGATGCCCACGCTAATCTCCTGCCAGTTGATCTCCTCTACCACAAGATACTCTACTGCGCTGCAGTGTGCCTCTTATCTCTTCCCCCATCTCACCCCCTCCATGCTCCTGTCCACTGAGCTGCCAAGCAGTACATACTCTGCCACTGCTCCCTATTACACAGTCTGTTCCATGTCACTGGAGTTGACCCCACTCTAGTGGAAACAATCTCACCCACATGATGGCACCCAAACTACTCCCCCTCATTTAGCACCCACATCGAGGCAGACAAGTCAAAGGCTCTTGCTGCAGCCAAACACATCTTCCATCAGGCCCCAGTCTCCATTCACTGTGATAGCTCAGGCTTTGAGGGAGGTGTGGATGCCTCAGCTGTCCTCTATATCAACGGCTCTGAGACCTCCTCCCTTTATTACCACCTAGGCCCCACTACACAGCACATGGTGTATGAGGCCGAAGCAGTTGGCATCGCTATAGGCCTCCACCTCCTTGTAAACCTCCACCACTGCCTCCCCCAGCACCACCCCACCATGATTGGCAGCAACTCCCAAGCTGCCATTCAGGCGCTGCTTAACCAACACCCCCACCCCAGTCACTACCTCCTTGACCAAGTCCACAATACAGTGGAGAAGCTCCATGTAACTCAGGATTGCATATCCTGCAAGGAAGAATGTGCCAGTGCCCACCATGCTGGTCTCCCCTGGACCAACCGCAAACACGACATCCTCAACCTGCAGATTCACTGGATGCCAGGCCACATCAACTTTGAGCCCAATGAATGAGCCAACAAAATCACCAAGGTGGCCGCCCAAGGCTCCTCCAGCCCCCTCTGCCTCCTCCTCCCCTCTCTCCATCATGGCCCTCTCCCCCACAGCATACCTGCCCTCCACCAGCAGCATGTTGACTATCTCTGTAGGATCTGGAAATGCCGCTGGAAGAAGTTTCTGCAGTTCCTAAATGCCAATACCATTGACAAATTACTCCCCTCCAAGAAATTCCTCAAACTCATCTCCAACCTAGACTGACCCCAATCTGCCTTAGTTGCACAGCTGCACACAGGCCACTCCCCCCTCAACTAGCATCTCTTCCATATTTGCCGCTCTGAGACCCCCTCATGCCCCCACTGCAGAGGATTAACTGTCAAGTCAGTCTGACACTACCTCCTTGTCTGCCCTCACTACCAGCATGAGCGACACTACCACCTGCGTACAAAACTGAAACAAAAAGCTGAGTCCCTCTCCCACCTCTTGTCCCACCCCAATGCACTGCAGCACCTCCTCAGGTTCATGCACATGACAAAAAGATTCAAGCCCACCAATGCCCTAGCCCACCAACACTGTCCTCCCCCCCTCTCCCATGATATCTGACTGCCACCCCCTCTCATCACCTACCTAGTTGAAATATGAGAAAGGAGGAATGAATTGACTACAGTACACAGTACAGTAGTACAGGCTTAAATACATAGAATATACAGTTCTACTCTACATACTAGCATGTGAGTAAGTAAATAAGTGAATAGATAATAATCTACTGAAGGGAGAGAGAAACTACACGAGGTTACAAAGGTGGGCCCAAGTCTGGGAATGGATGGATCGGGTTGCTTACATAATAGAATTTCCAACTCTCCCCCTCAATCCGAAGACATTCCAAGTAGTGTAACCTTTTGTTCAAAATCAGGCCAGGGCAGGGCCTTGGTAAAAATGTCAGCAGGGTTGTTGTTGGATGCACAGTGGTAAATTGAGACTTTGTTAGAAGCTAGTCACTCGCATACAAAATGATGACAAATGTCGATGTATTTGCTGCAGGCATGAAAAACAGAATTGATCGAAAATGAAATTGCCAATTGATTGTCGGTGATGAGATCAGTGGGCGTGTTTGGCAGAATGCCGAGTTCGGACATGAGAGAGCAAAGCCAGATCACTTTGCAAGCTGCAAAACAAAGCGCCATGTATTCGGCCTCCATGCTGGAGAGTGCAACTGTGGGTTGCTTCTTTGAGCTCCAAGTAACGGGGGCACCAGCAAGGATTGTGGTGTAGCTGGCAACAGACCGGCAATTGTTGGGGTTATTGCCCCAGTCAGAATTGGAGAAGACTTGGATGATCTTGTCCAGCTCAAAATAGCTTGGATCATAAATAATCCCAAGATCAAGGGTTCCGGCAAGGTACCGGAAAACGCGTTTGACAGCTGTCCAGTGGGCAGGACCAGGGTGGCTCAAAAACTGAGCAAGATGCTGGACTGCAAAAGAGATGTCGGGACATGTCGAGATGGCTGCCCAAATAAGCATGCCAATGGCAGTGGGATATTTGCTCACGATGTCCAAATCGCGTGGGTCCTCGTCGGTAAGCTTTCTGAGTTTGGCATTAACATCCAATGGAGTGGCAACAGTATTTGCATCTTCAAGCCCCATGTGCTCTATAATTTTCTCCAGGTATGGGTGCTGCAACAATTTGATGCAGCCATTGGCAAGGCATGTGATCGTGATCCCAACAATTTGATTTGCTTTGCCCAAATTGGTGATCTCAAATTTTGATCTGATTTCCTCCTTCAGGGTGATGATGAGCTTCAGAGAGGGGGCAAAGATGGACATGTCGTCAACATGGATGGCGGCAATGGTGAGGGTATCCCCAGATCCTCGAATATAGACACATTGGTCCAAAATAAGGCATGTGAACCCAAGAGTGCAGAAAAGTGCATCAAGCATCTTGTGCCATTCAAATCCAGCCTGCTTGAGACCATAAATAGTCTTCAGCAATAGCCAGATGCACCC
>JABCKV010000223.1:0-11127 GCA_018282005.1 Asterophora parasitica
AATCCACAGGGCTTCTTGAATGCCTGCATGAGTACCATTCTACCCAATGCCCTTATCGCTGACACAAAATCTTCATTCCTATTAGTCTCTACAAGCATCATACAGATCAGTGGCAACGCGTTATCCTCTTCGATGGACGTGTACGTAGCGGATGATCACCTGCAGAGTCCCGTTCGACCCGGTACTAATGCACTTCCTGCAAGGATGGCTTCATTTATAGTTTTTATTTCACCAGTGTGCACGCGTCTCCGCACTATACGTGTCACCCGAGTGTCGGGATGCAGGCTTCTTGGACCGCTTCTTCAAGGTGTGTGCGTGTATGAAAGCTCGAGATGTGTGGTGCGCAGGATGGCGTCGGAGCCGTGCCAGAAGTGGTTTGCTCGACTTGCGACATTGACTCGGATAGTGCAATGGCATCGCATTCGCGCACCCGGCCTTGCAGAGTTCGATTTATTGGAGCTTTTCAGAGACGGGCTCGCAATGGCCTGTGCTGCGTTGATAGGGTCGGCTGTGTTGATTGGCTTGCAAGCGCTATCAAGAAGCTGACCTACTCCTACTATAGTATCTGCGGGCAAATTTTGGTCCAGCCCGGTTTCTTCCCTGGATTCTCAGAACGCTCTGCACCCACACTTATCACGGCCTCTCAGTCAATGACCTTGGATCGAAGTACCTCGGCGCATATTATTCCCCTGCGAAGTGATTGGTAGGAAAAGCATGTTTCGTGACGAATACTGGCGCTTACAGTGATAACGCGTTAACATGGTGGGCCACGCGTCGCCGCTCATCTTCCTCGGACCTCAACGGCGCGCACCTTTACGCGTCGTAAACTATTGAATTCGGGCAAGCAGAAAGACGATCAAGGTCATCATAGCACTCCTTCACTGCTGGTTTAGATTGGGTTTATAACAAACATTCCATTCGACATATCGGATGCGCACAGTCTGGGACGTTGCGTTTTCTCGTAGGCACCCGACTCAGGATAAGTTTTCCGGCTTCCTTACCTCGAACTACCTCAAAAGACGAATGAATCAAGAGCTTTCGGGGGCATTTTATTAAGGGAACTGCAAGGTACAACGACGACATATCCTACAACTCTTCAACACCACAGGGAACGTGCATCATGTGCGATTTCTGTCATCATCAATCTAACTAATCATGTAACGTTCAGCAGAGAACACGCAGAGGAAACGAACGACATACCTTTCATCTCAAGTGCAATGGGCAGACGTTTTAACGTTGGGGTACTTGTCCCTCTGCGCGTATGAACGATTCCCAGCTGAAAATGTGGTGAACTCTTCTCCGAGTTCGGCGCTGGAGGACAAATTAACTAATCCCATGGCGTCAAGGCGCTCCACGACGCGCAGAACCCACGGAAGGCACTCGCCCGATTCACCGCCGGACGGAACGGGAACATGCTGCGCCGCCTCCTGGAGCTGTGCACGTGTGATAGCGCCTGCGGATACGTCATGGATCTTGAGCAGGGTGGTCAAGGATATCGACTGCACGATATTTTGCTGCCTTGTGTCCAATTTCCAGACCCCTTCCGAGATGCGGATGTGGACGAAATCACCAGCCTTGTCATTAGAAACAATGATGAGGCCAGCGTGGGGGGGTCCTGCTTGAGCGAACCCCGCCATGTACAGCGAGCCAATGGACGCCGTCCTAAAGTGCCGTTAGCAGCGATCTTGGGATTTCTGTCATCAAGTTTTCTACGCACGCTGCGGTTTGTGAGACGTTCTGGGCGGGTTGGGATGCGGACGACCTAAAGTGTCACGTCCAGTCAGTAGGGATCTGGGAAGAATGCCATCAAGTGTAGTACACACATTGCGATTGGTGAGTGAATTTTCTAGGCGGAACGGTAAACTGAAGGGCTCTGCTCACCTTCGCCCTTCGTTTTATAGCATTTGGTCGTCGCTCGGAAGCGCCACCACAGCACCTGAGTCGGCCGAATGAGTAACCCGCTCCACACTCGTCATCCAGAGCGCGCATACGCGATTCAAGCTGTCTGACAGACCACCACCCCGAAATTTCTCTGTACAGCAGGCCTGTGCGACGTTCTTTCTTTGTCTACGTCCCTTCTCCGCACCCTCTTAGCAGCAGGCCCTATGAGACGTATTGCCAGACTCTTGTGGTGTTTACACAAAATGCCTGACAGACACAACCACCGAAAATCAGGGTTTTTCAGCAGTCGATACGATGACGATGCCACGACCCAAAATCCAGGCCTGTGTGGCGTTCTCTTGTTTGACTTTCATTCAATTCCACACCTTGGTAGCGCTTGATTACTATGGGCCCCATGAGAGTTAGACATATTACCATCCTCTTGTGTCAGAACGCACGATGTAGGAAACAAATGCATTTGAACAAATAAGCCGGTCCAGCCTTTTGAAGTTCTGAGATTCCATTTGTTTATTTATAGTACGCGAGGCTGAATTTGATCGCTGGTTTGAACTTCAACTTCTTGTCGACAACGCTTGCTGTACCGTGACTGCATTGCCGCCCTACATCTCCCGAATCACCGAGCTACACAGTAGATTGAGTCCGTGACGTTGATTACTCGGCCACCCTGCCACAATCATGAATCGCACTGTGGCATCAGGTATGTACAGTCCACCTCATTCGAGGAGGTTACTGAGGTCCTTCTCCGATCATATTCAGAATATGGATCCACGAAATCCCGTTTTGAGTGGCCTCCAGTATTGCCAGATTCGCGTGCCATCGTATCGCGTTCTCGCCTGTCTCTTGGCGCGAGATGCGTTAAGCTGCTTCTCTTCCTCATCCCACAGAACTGGAGGGTCAGCCTGTACGATGCGCTGTCTAAAGCCGGACCACCAGTGTCTACCCCCATACCGTCTTTCCGCGCAATCTTTCGGCTTCCGTTCGGCCTGGTTCTAAAGATTGTTTCCGGAAAAGACACGGTTGAAGCTGATGCTCTGCGTCTTGTGAACCGCATCAGCAGCGTACACACTCCACATCTTGTTGATTCCGTCGTATCGCCCCACAAGTCTTATCTCCTGACAACTTGGATAGAGGGCGATAATATCGGCGACATGTGGGATAACCTATCGGAATCCGACAGACTTGGGATTGCCAATGATTTGGGGAATCAATTTCGCTTGATGAGGCTACAAACGGCTTCTCCGAGCACGCATCTCATCTGCAATGCCTCTGACGGTCCTATCGAGGATCCACGTGTACCTTGGGTGGGCCAGGAATGTCCTCGTACTTTTTCCAGCTGCCATGCCTTCGCAAAGGAGGTCTGGACAGGTTTAGACTGGGAGATCAACAAGGGCACTCTGAAGCCCCTGCTGACGCCACTCATCGAACGTGACGTACCCATTGTTTTTAGCCATGGGGATCTTCTTCCAAGGAATCTTATCTTCCCGGGAGGCATCGATTCCTGGCGTTCAGGCCGCAGCAGGATTTGCGTCATTGACTGGGAACTTGCGGGGTGGATGCCGATCTATTGGGATGCGTTGAAGATGACTTGGATGGACTTTGAGCAGGATACGGAGTGGATAAAAGTGGCTCGAGACATGTTCCCCGAATGTGAGGTCGAGTTGAATGCTGATTGGGAGTGGCGAAGTCGCTCAAGGGTTCTCATTCTTTGATCAGTAAGTATTATATTACGGGGTTTCACATTCGCTGCTCATCCAGCAACTCATGTGTTGTAGGGCTTTGCGTCTATAATTACCGAGGTATGTACTTCTAATCTTTGAATAGGATGCGGGAACTACACGGTACATTCAAACGGGATGATTCTTGATTCATTCAACGGTGATAGAAGGCGCGTTTTAGGATTGTTGTGCGTTCGAGCTTTACAGACGCGAACGCCGAGGCGTTTGGCGTATGCACTGGCAAGCGTAGAAAGGAGGCGGGAAGGCACGGCCATAGTTGGGGATGGTGGCGGTACGAAAGAAAGAAGGCAAGCTGCGCGTCGCGTTTGAGGTCATTGGGGCCGGCCCGGTCGGGAAGGCTTCGCGATCAAGCAGGCACAAATAAATGGGCGTCCGACCTCATCCTGCTAGAACACGTCGCTTTTATACTGGACAAGTCCTTGGAATTTACCTTTATCCTACTGAAGTACTGAAGATTACGCCAGAAAAGAAACCAGAAAGAAAGAACAAGCAGCAAGTTTGAATGCGCCAAGGAGAGTCACGGCGGTGTAACACTGTGACACCACAAATCTAATCCCACAGGAAATTCCCACAGACCTGAGCACCGCACTCCTCATCGTTCTCGTCGTAGAGGGCTACATCTCTTGCACACCCGACCACCGAAAAATCAGAAATCCCTTCAGGAAGCAGGAACGCGAGCTGAATAGGCTGAGCAGAGGTTTATCGATTTAGTCTTTCTAGCTTAGGCGAAAACAGGTTCGTGGTTTCCAACATATTTCCAGTTTATTACCGTCACATACTAACAATAGTTCAGGGACACCCTCTGGTGAAGTTAGGGTAAATCGCGTTGAAGCATGATATATGTTAGACGACAACGGCGCTGACTGTGTTCCACTCAGATAGTTGCACAGGTCGAGTCCAAGTCGCAGATAGGTGCAAACGGACCAGGTTTTTCGAATTCGTTGCGTTAAGATCTACGGAGGCTACATCTTTGTTGCTCCGAAAACCAATACTTCATGGACAATCCCCAACATTACCAGCCGCTCTCACATGCCCTGCATCCCCCACAGGCCCAAGTCCAGCCTGTATACTCGTCTACCGGGGTGTTCAACGCAAAAGCACTGCGCGCAGAAGAGGAGGAAGAGGAAGAAGAGGACGGCGACGACGAGGGACTCGTCGAGGAGCAGCTTGCGTTGAACAGACCAGAAGGACCTGATGCGAGCGGGAGCAATCCTGCGAGTCCGTTGGTGACTTCCACAGGGTGCGCACGCACGCAATGTCAAAGTCAACTTTGTTTCTGACATGAGTCCGATATAAAGAACCGCAGGCGCGCATACTAACCAAACACAACCACAGCCGACACTCCAAGTGCAACCAGACGACCCCTCCGCGCCCGAGCGCAAACGCCGCCCGGGACGCCCCCGTGGATCCAAGAACCGCAAGCCGCGCGTGGGGCAAGCGAGCACCTCTGCGACTGCGACGAAACAGGAATCTGCGCCAGGGTTTTATCATGCAACGGCGGCAGCGCCGCAACACCCTGATGTGAATGCGCACAACCAGGCATATTATGAGTTCCAGTGGCGCGTGTTGAATCTGTGTGCAGAGTTTTATGGAGCGGCCGAAGAGCTTGTAGTGCGTGGTTGTTTTTCTTGTAATTGGGACTTGCCTGATACGATGATTTCCGTGTAGAAAGGGACACAGCCGCTCGTCATTGCGCAGTGCTATTCAATGGGCCCCGGGAACAAGGTCGATCCGCTCGTCATGCTCGGCGAGGCAAAACGAATCTGCGACACCCTCGTACGCTTTTTTTTTGTTTCCTCGTGTTCTAATACTCATCTAGCTTACAATTCAGCTCGCAAATCCCTCCCAACTCATATCCACACCACCGCCACCCATATTCTCAATCGCACCGACACTTTACCAGCCTCGGCACACCCAACCCATTGCCCCCATCGCCTCGACTTCCTCTCTTCCCACTGCCGCTGCCTCATCAAGCAAAACGACGGCCACCCCTGCCACGGTAACCAACACAGCGCCCCCCGTAATCTCAAATCCCGCGTCATTCGTCATGCCGCTTCCAACCGCGCACGCGCACCAAACCGCCTACCAACACCACCCACAATATTCGATGTACGCGCCGGCACCAGGGCAGTACCCCACCACGCCGTACTACCAGTACTCCTACGTCGCCCCGGCATCTTATTACTCCGCTCCTCAGGCCGCCGCTGCGCCGGTCCCTGCAGCTGCCACGGCTCCTGCAGTGCCGACGCAGCCCCAGCCCGAAGCATCGACGAGCGCTAGTGCAGGGGCGGCAACCACCAGCATCAGTGCAACCAGTAATCAAGGCGCGTGGTCGGACGAGGAGACGGAGCGGCTGAAGAAGCTCGCGGATGATAGTCGGGCTGCGTCAGCCGGCGGGACGGGGGAGATGGAGTGGGATTGGGTTGTATCGCAGTGGGGACCTGGACGGTCGCGGCACCAGATCCTCATCAAGGCGACGGCGCTAGGGCTAAAGGAGAGTTCGTCGAGGGGAGTGAAACGGCGGCGCGGAGAGGAAGGCAGTGTGAGTGTGGGCGGAGAGGGCACGAGTTCGGTGGTGTCACAGACGCCTGCTATCACTACTACTACCACCAACATCACTGCTTCGCCTTCTTCGCAACCGCACTCGCATACCACACAGTCCAACTCGAACCACTCGAACCCGCCTTCTGCCTCCCCATCGCATTCACACTCCCATCCACACACAGCGTCCACAACACCCGCCGCGTCCCCCGCACTCACACACACCCAACGGCCATCAACGTCTCATTCGACCTCTAGCACCACGACAAAACCGACACTCCCGTGGCCAATGCCGACAGTCGCGGTGAACACGCCTGCGTCCGTCGTCGTCACCGCATCCGCGACAACCTCGTCAGCGGGTGCGGCAACGGCGCAGGATCCGCAGCGCACGAGCTACTATCGTGCACGGCCGACCCAGGATGCTTCACAGAAACCGCCATCGAACCACTCGTTTATCTATCAGCCAATCGGGCCGCGGAAAGAGAATGGCAAGTGAGTGAATAGGCAATCTTGCGAGATGCGCCTGTGGCTATGTGCGTGCAGCGTCATAGTGAATTTGTATACGGTCGGCGGAATGCCGGGCGGCGAATCGCACATCCCTTCCGACCCACGGATACACACTTCTTAGTTCGGCGCGTGCACTGGGCCCACTTCTGTTCTGTTTTCTGCTTTGTTAGGGCCGCGTCCTTTGTCTTTTTTTCGATTTATTATCTCTTCCTTCCTCTCGATCTCCGAACCCCCTCTCTCAGTCTGTGAGCGAATATCGCGCATGTGGTATCTATCCTAGTATCCATTTTACTCGTTTCCTTTCCGTATGTATGATTCGAGACTCGGGTGGGCTGTACTGTCACTGGTCGTTATCGCTGTTGATGTACTTTGTGCATTGTATGCTTTGCTGTCTGTTACATACTTGTAGTTTCGGACTTTGGACTACTGGGCTCGTGCCTCCATGACGCTTTACTTCACGCGCAATATCTTCCTCGTTACTTCCCTGCGCTTGAATCTAAACGTTCCGAATTGCGCTTCCAATTGCGCTTCCGAGGAACTCTGATGAGTCTCTGTGCGGGGGAGACAGCCCTTGCGCCACCTAGCGTCGATCGGCTGCTCGATGTTGTTTGGGCATCCTAGTTGAACCATCGTCGATCATTTGATGCCTACTGGCAATCATGAGAGATGATACCGGGTCATGCCACTCCAGACCCCCTTCGGTACAAGATGAATGCCTTCGAAGAATCGGTAAATTGCCACATCCAAGTCGTCAACTACAATGGTACTGGTACATACAACATACTACAGGCCACCACATGGTAGACCATTACAGCTAATGTGCAAATCATGACTTCTCTCATCGAGCTCGCTGAAGTAGCGCCTACGAGTGAATGAACCGTGTCAGAATTCACGATGTTGAAGAGAATAAAACAAAACTCACTCAAGGATATCAGCAGCGCGTGCTACGAGCTCGGGGTTGACCTTGGGCTGGCGGGCACTAGGTGTCAGCGCGCCACCGTTGGAGTTTCCGGCCGGAAGCGGGGCTTGCTTGCGACCGGCAGTGTTGGTGCTGCCATCGGCGACAGGCTTGCGGCTCGACTCGGACGTACGCGTGGCATCAGTGATATCCGTAGCCTTGCGCTGGGCAGTACCATCCACGCTACCGGAGTGACCCTTCCCATCCTTGAGCTTCTTCCCGCTCTTCCTCGATCCCTTCGAAATAGAGGTAGGCTCAGGGGCGCAGTTCGTGTTAGTACCTTTCACGAAGTGGCGCACGGTCGTCTTGTGGTCCTTGCCTACTTCGGTGGTAGAGGCAAATACGTCACCGACGTCGGCTTTGTAGAAAGCGGCCTTGTGCTGGCTCAGGCCGCCACTGCTGCTCTTGTGACCGCTGGCATGTTGACCGCCGTTGCGGTGTTGGGTGCCGTCTTTGGGGCGCTGGGTGCGATCTTTGGGGATAGCTGCAGGCGCGTCGGTGGGCGCTGCAGCGGCAGCGGCACCGACGGCGGCGCTGTCTTTGGTTGGAGCAGCGCCAGCAGCACGAGGAACGATACGAGCGGGAATCTTGCCCTTAACGTTCGCGGTTGAGTCCGAGTCGGATCCATGCTGATCATCGGCCGCTCTGAACTTGGACTTCTGGTTGGCAGTACCATTCGCATGACCAGGAACGGTGTCGTGGCTTCCGTTCGCTTGGGCGTTAGAGCGCAGCTTCTCGCCGCTGGACCTGTGCTGTGAGCTCTGGCCATGCTTCGATGACTTGCTCCCTTTTTTGCAGGCTTGGACCACTTTTACAGTGATTGTCGGAGCGGTTCCAGTCCTAGATCCCTTGAGCTTCTTCCTGATGGTTCTGGTGGGTTTGGTGGATGATTCCGTGCCATGCTGCACGCCACTGTTGCTCGCGTCCTTAGCGGGAGCGATACCAGTGGCACGCCTGTAGATCGAGCTAGCCTCAAGTCCTTCGCCCATTGGTCTGGAAAGGAAAGGAAAGTCAGTCGAAGAAGAAAAGACATAGTGGACGAGACGTACGCCATGGGAACGGCAAGGGTGGACGCAGCACCGAGAGCGACGATGGCGAAAGCAACAACCGATGTAGCGTGCATGGTGGTTATATTTGATTGAGAGAAGTCGTAAAATGCGAGCGTGAATGAGTCGTGGATAGATGGGTCGAGTGTGGAGTGTAGAGCGAGAAATTGGATGTGGCGACCAGCACCGATTGAGTTGTCAAGAGCGAGTGAGAGACCAGCTGCTGAACAAAACTTGTCGCAAGTGCCCAATACTTATACCGAAGTGGGCCAGAGTGGGGCTGACAGCCAAGAATGATAGACGTCATGGAAACATCAAAAGAGCACTCCTGGCGGCGATGACGGAGTAGCAAAGCTAGCGCTCTAACACCCACCCTGCCACAACTTCATCACGGTTCCCAGTAGTATGCGAAAGTTGAAACGGCAATGAATCGAATGCTACCGATGAGTGGATAGATCATCCGACGAGTTGAAGATGGCGCCTCAGAGAGCCGGGAAATTTGAGCTACAGAGAGTTATCCCGACTGCGGCACCGTCATTGACGAAGTTGTTGAAGTTTCCACAAAGTTTCGAGGTGGCACCAGCCTACCAGCTACTACTAGAGGGATCATGACATCATCATCACAGCAGGTCTTGTGGCAGTGCGTTTTGGAGTTCGCGTTTCACGGTTAACGTTGACGTGATGCGGAGAGAGTGAGGAGAGCAAGGAGAGAGGCAGCTATGTAACGAGGATCTGCCTGCAGATAACGCTGAAGGGCGCTCCCACAGTCCTCATTGACGGCAACAACTTGAAGGCTGACAAGCAAGAAGAATAGTTGTCAACAAGTACTGGCAGTGAACTGACCAGCTCCTTTATTTAATAAACACAGCTGCCTAGATAACAGGAATCGTACAGTTGGGGGTTGATCTAGAGGATACATATCATACAATGCATGGACTTAGAATAAAGATATGTCCCCCATTTCGACATCCTCCTGATTTCTCAGAAGTGCGTTGTCGTTGGGTCCGTCTCCAAATTCGTCAAAATCATCGAAGTCATCGCGGTCACGAATTATGGGGCTGTCCAGTAAGCTGTTGCCGCTCGATGCGGTGTCGTCGATCTCGACCTCCATTGGATCATCAAGGTCCTCGTCGTCCTCGTCGTCGTCCAATTCATCTTCGAATGGGAGAGGTGACAATCGATGGGGATATCGGGATCGGAGTGTATGGTAGTGGAAGGCCAGCACTTTCACGCGGAGCGGCTCGTGTTTGCAGTCCCAGCAGTGGTGTCTGGTCTTGTTCAGCCAGTACGCCTTGCCCCTCCAAAGAGCGCTTGTTGCCCATTCGCATTCACTAAGCGGCGTAATGATTAACAAAATCATTGAAGTAATTCAAGACTTACCGCCGCCGGCGGTCCGGAATCGCGTATACAGACGTCCTGAACCGAGCGCTTGGGAGGGCGAGAGTATCGCTACCCCGGGCCTCCCGCGGCGAGAGCGGGATACACGCCCAAGCGCGGAACGGAATCTGTTCCCGGAGTGGGTTAAACATGGACACCATTGAAGGCGCGTGAGGGTTCCTCCGCTTATTCTTGATCAAGGTGTCAATGAATGTTGTCGGAGCGTGGACAGGTGGCTTCTGGCACTCTGGTGGAACTTGGTTTACATCTGGGGTAAAGCTCCACGCGCTGCCGCCGGGAGGAGCTGTCCACCGGTGCCGCTCGGAACCAATGGGAGCCTGGACCTGGCCAATGCTGCGAAGAGGTTCACGCTGGGAAGTGGGTCCATGGTTTGGGTGGGATTTGGATGATGAGGCAGGGCCAATCTCGGCCGAAGAGGTGGATGCGGTTGAGCCTTTGAAATTCTTCGAAGGCATGATGTTCCAGAGATCGGAAGGAGGAGTTCGAATGCTGGGCACTCGAGAGCGGGATGGTCGGTTAGAGAGTATTTGGCGCCCGTCCTGAAAACCTGGTGTTCTCGGCAGGGAGTAGGTGGGATCGTCGAGGGAACGCGGGTGTACGAAGACTAACTGTCGAGCAGAAAGATCATCTATTGCCTTGCAGGATAGTTTTGGCGAGAACTTACAACATTCTCCATGTCCGACGATTCAGCTACTTGTATATCTATTACGCTGGGATGTTCGAGGGTTGTATCTTCAAGGATCTTTGGCGGCCATGAGGTTCGTTTGTTCATGCTTATTCTCTTCAGCTTGAGAGCTGTACATCCTGTTGTTGTTGCATCAGCGTCGTCAGTGTTCAAGTTGTTGAGAAGGTTACTATACCAATCGACGTGAGGTGTTGTTGATCATCCAGAGCGAGCGGGCTGTTCTTGTAGAACATTAGAGAAAAGAATGCCACCACAGCAGCACTGAAGAACAAAAGGACGGTTATAGAAGGAACCAACACCAACGCATCGCCTTTGTATGTCGAAGGTCTGGTGCCGGCAGTACAATTGCACTCG
>JABCKV010000223.1:11227-28361 GCA_018282005.1 Asterophora parasitica
TCAGCTACTTGTATATCTATTACGCTGGGATGTTCGAGGGTTGTATCTTCAAGGATCTTTGGCGGCCATGAGGTTCGCTTGCTCATACTTATTCTCTTCAGCTTGAGAGCTGTACATCCTGTTGTTGTTGCGTCAGCGTCGTCAGTGTTCAAGTTGTTGAGAAGGTTGCTATACCAATCGACGTGAGGTGTTGTTGATCATCCAGAGCGAGCGGGCTGTTCTTGTAGAACATTAGAGAAAAGGATGCCACCACAGCAGCACTGAACAACAAAAGGGCGGTTATAGAAGGAACCAACACCAACGCATCGCCTTTGTATGTCGAAGGTCTGGTGCCGGCAGTACAATTGCACTCGGTTCTGAGTCAACATGAGGCAAGATTACGATCGCCTAAAATTTATCCGAGCAGGGCCGCCACACAGGAGGAAGCAGAAGCCCAAGGATTCAAGGAAGGTGGGCCAACAGTACATGGGGGAGTGCCAGATTGTCAGAGTAAGCTGGTCCCGAGCCTCTGGAGCATCCCAAGTCGTTTAGGGTGCATTGGCATTTGGATAACTGCGAGCCTGAGTCAATAAAACAAGGTGGCTTTGAGATTGTAACGATCAGATCCAATCATCCATAACCGGGGCAGCTCCTCACATGGCCATGCGTGTCACGAGGTCCAGGCGCGTCGCGAACCTGGTGGTAAAATAAATAAGAACACGACACGTTCCCTGTCATGCTTCTCTTGAGATGCCGCCTGGGGCCAGTTCTCAGCCAGTTCTCCCAGTATCCAGAACGTGTCATCCGACTCACACTGACACTGTTCTATTCTGCTACATAGGTAGGGTAAATAATGTACAAAAGAAGCGCGGTTCACTCCAGAAACAAAAATGAAGTCTCGTTGTCTGTGTCCTTGACACAACCGGCCGTGCGGGGCGGTTTAGTGAGGAATTGCGTCATAGCCCTTTCACGAGGCCGCGATATCTCCACGACGCGGTCAAGGGTCGGGCGCGAGGTTGTATACAGTGTGTGCGCGCTGGGGAAAGGGATGAAAAACATGTCAGCTGCATCCCCTTTAGACTCGTCCCATGTTGGATCTACAGTGAAATAGACTGCCGAGGAGTCGACTGAATCGGCCACGATGCCTCCCAGGAAGCTGGGCGAAGTCGCGGTAAGGGGCGTGTGGGGGACTGCCGGGACAGGCGACGAGTACAAGCGAGGAGTTGGCAGCGCATCCGACGCGGTGTTCCTACCCACCTCCGGAGGAGATCGAAGGGCCCGACCCTTCAGGTTGGGAGTAGATTTCGTTTTGTCGATCTTCTTTTTGAGTAGTTTTGATCGTTGGTGATAAATCGTTCGGCCTGGGACCTCGAGGGTTACCGACGTGGGTGTTGTAGGAGGAGGGCCAGTTGCTATCTTTCTGAGATGAAACGAACGTTAGAGCGCAGTGGCGTCATGTCGGCGAAAAAATATGCTTACTTGAGCGAAAATATTCCCCAACGCTTACCGGACTTCGGCGTTGGCAGCTTTGGTGTCAGTTGGTGAGCCGAGTTCTCGCAAGATGAAGTCACCAGGGATGAATCGCTCGACGTAGAAAGTGTGCACGGGGAAGGCGGATTAACCTTGTTAGTGGCCCTAAAATAAGTCGATAATCTCTCCTATGTTTAAAACGACTCACCCCAGGATGACTACGCCAGTTATCCCATACGAATTCCATCATCTCCGGGGTCATTTGCACTTGATTTTCCAGGAATGGCGTCTTGGGCAGGTCGATCGCCGGAGCCTTGGTAACTGCGAGTTTGAGCGGCATCGGTGGCACCATGGATATTTGGAGGGTGTGTGTTTGTCCCGTCCTGGCACCTTTCTAAACGCCTATGTGTTTTGACAGAGGCAGGACGCGGAAGTGGAGGTGCAATGGTGCAGGCTTTTATGATTCTTGGAGTGGCCCAAACCACTTTGGCCATCGCCTCCGTCGTTGTGCAGACGTTGAATGGTGTGCCACAGATTGTGACGAAAGACAATGCGTTTCTGCATACGCGTCGCGATCATGTGCCTTGATTGGGCCAGCACGAGGTGACATCGTCCTTTCAGGTGCCTGAGATATTGAACCCCCATAGTACGCAGGGCCCGAGAAACATACACTCAGATATGCCGAAGGCAGCCGATGTCTGTTAAAATAATAGACATATCACGAATCAGCAGTGAATGTTCTGAGCGAATCCTTCGACGAGATAGCTCACCTGCCAGAACTCCCTCACAGTCTGAAGGACCAAGAGTTTGTACATATCACGACAAATTGTAGCCATCGAATACAAGCGAGCTCGTTCTTCGCAGCCTCGTCCAGTTCAAGAAGACGCTGGTCACGACTCGAGGATAACCGAAGGGCGGTACGACGTTATCCTGGAAAATTCTTGCCAATTCACAGGAGATGGTATTGGCGACATGTGAATGGGCCTATAGACGTCGTTCCAAGCCCCAGAATCCAGATGTCAGGAATTGCCGTAGTACCGCAGATTAGCCCGCCTAGTGCGAAATGCCCTTTTCTGGGATACCCGCACCGGCACAGAGGATAGGAAGAGGTAAATGACACCAGGTAAAACCTTCCTGAAGCGTTTCTGGAATCTGGACAGGGGACACTGTCACGGTGATGATCATGAAAGTTGTTGAAGAGGTGAGAGCATGACCCTGATCTAATTGACCAAACAGGAACTCTCACGAACTCCAGCGATCGACCAGCACCAATTGGGGTCAAAGAATTCTGGTATTGGGACCTCAGATGCCTCGGGAAAACCTCGAGCTCGATGATCCTGTCGAACAAGAGGAAGATATCGGCGAGGCCAGCCCATATCTTAGCATTCACATCCTCACACCAACCAGTTCAACCTCATCGTCGACGGAGGGGAGCATAACTTCACTGACTCCTACACGCCCAACGTTTCCTCGCGCCGTAAATGTGCCCCACATCCAGCCCAGTTTATCCCGGAAGAAGAGCTTGGGACAGCTAACCTTGCCGTCTACACCGTCGTTGCCCAAGTTAACGAGACCCGCGCCACTGACACGCTCTTTGACTTTGCCACGCGTGTTTCAGGTGGAGGGGAAGCCTCGGAGGAGGCAAGCAGAGCTTGACCAGCTTGGAATCACACCGGAGAACGTAGAGAAGTTGCGACGGTGGATAATTGGGATAGCAATCGGTGCGTACTCTTCTACCACATGGTCGTCACATCCTGAACTTCAGTGTAAGTGGACTTTGACGTGGACGATGGGCCGGTGGTTGATGGAATATTTCCCCCGTCGATATTGTTACCCGCCGAGGCGGAGAACCTGTGAGTGCTGCATTATTTGTGCAGTCCATTTCGTCCTTTACACGCGTCATAGGGCCTTTTCGTCGTTTCCGGATTCCTTGCAGTTCGATCAAGGCTCACAATGCCATTCGTTTCGCGTACGAGAGCATATGGGAACTATGCGTACCGAGAAGAGACCGCCCACGACGGATGGGTTCATTTACGGTTTCTCGCACTTCACCCAGAAGAGGGTTTCAACATCGAAACGCGGGTATGAACAGGTATTACTCAAGTGACTTCTACTCAAATGCTAGTACTGACTTTGATGCAGCGTTCAGTCGTGATCCTCACACAGCACCCATTTCCCGCGTTTTTCTCGCTTCTCATCTCAATCTTTGGGCCCCTGTTCCAACAACATGATCTGCCTATGCTCGAGGCCGCTTGTCAAAACATCGCGACATGGTATGATTTTATTTACATCGATGGCAAACTTACTGATTCTGTTAATTCTGCGAAGTACAGGCGAGACCCCACCCCAGGAGAAACGCTCGAACTGGGCTTTCTTGGCTCTGTACTCAACCTTGTGGTACCTCTTACGATAGACGAGCAGCAGTTTACTCCACCAACTGCTGTCGGCAAATACGACCCCAGACGATATGTACGTATTATGTGTATGTTTTTCATCGCGATATTTACCGTGGTTTAGATTGCCGCATCGGCCCCGGCTCTTTTGCCGCCTCCGCTTCTGCTCTTTGAGGCAGCCCTCTCGCAGCTTTGGTCATTATGGGAATGTTTGGTGCTTTGTGAGCCGATACTCGTCTTCGGCGAGTCACCTGCACAGACGAGTCAGGCGATATGGTGGCTTCGTGACCTCCTACGGCCTGTAAGTTTGGCGTGTATACTACCCTGTAGCCGCCACTGATGGAACGTCAAGATTCCCCTTGCTGGCGATGTTCGCCCTTACTTTACGATGCAGGATGGCGACCATTCACTCTTGGTAAATCGTCTTCCGCCCAAGCCAGGTATACTGCTTGGCGTCACGAACCCATTTTTTGAGAAGTCATGCGAGCATTGGCCGCACATTCTCAGCTTAGGGCGACGACGATCGTAAGTCATGAAATATCAGCATGCTACTGTACTCAATACAGGCTCGCATAGTACACCGAAATCGACATCTAACACTCCTGCTGGTCCAATACCGGGATGGAAGTCCAAGAAACACAAACGATATATTTCCAAGGACCGTGTGCTCCTACGACGACTAGAAACGGCCTTGTATGGCGACGAACGACAGAGTACGTATTGCTGGCGGCTCCGTTCAACGATGCTGACCGAATGCCCAGAGCTTGACGCGTCTCTTGCCCTTCGGCGACATTTCCACTCTCGTACAACCGAAATTATTACGCCTTTGGCACGATACCTCAACACATTGATACCCACGCCCACCGAGGTCGCACGATCCTCGGCACATACTCTACGTCTCAAACCATTCAGTTCTGCTAATTTTTTCGCGTCCCTCAAAGCGCATGGGAGCACGCTACCCTTTCGTTCCACGAGTAAACGGACGGAGTTTTATGAGCGGCTGTTGAAGACGCCGGGGTTCGGGCTGTGGCTTGCACAGCAGGAGCACATTGTGGAAGGTGTCCTGAAGGAGAAGCGGATATTGTAGGTACAATCAGTACTACAGCTGTATCGTAGACGCCCTCGCCGCTCAAGGCCGCTTGGAGTCATTGATGATCGCGCACGGACCCGCCGTCAATAAATACAAACATCCTTTAAAATCGGCTAAGCGATGTAGGCAGTTGTGTTCAAAATCTTGTTCCACAATCCTCACCATCTCCTCGAGCTCTGCTGTTCCCGTTTTCTTCCGTATTGTGTCCTCCTCCTGTGTATCTCAACCTGTTTCTTGAGAAAGCTTGTATCAGCCCCACTCTGTCTGTATCAATAACGCATGTAAGATCCTCTTCCTGCTCCAGGCTGACATTGTATAGACGCCAAAACCGTGTATTCCTGTCACCCTTGTTGCTTCTCTATCTGTCACTTTTTGTCGTCGTTACTCAAGCGTGTCCTGTCATTTCTAAACCTGCAGAGCAAAAAGAATTGGAATTTCCCGAACCTTGGCACATCTTAGCTTTTTGAGTCCATCGACGCAGCAACATGCCTGAAGATTATGATTTGTACGGAGGAGAGCTGGACGGATACAGCAGGCAGCGAGAGGAGGTAGGCACCTCGTCGTAGTATTACACGCTTGTACACGTAGCTGACGCGTTCTTAACTCTGTTTTTTTTTTTCGTCTTGTTCCATAAGAATGTACGACACGAAGCAGTGGATACCATGGTATCGGACGTCGAGCCAAGTACTGGCGACAAGCGACCTCGAGAGGACGACCACGAGGGGAACCCTTCGCCGGCGTCACGACCAGCTATTGCAGGCGGGCTGGCCAACAACAATTATGGCAGCCCGATGGCCATAAACCAGCAGGCGATGATGAACATGAACGGCGGCGGTGGTGGAATGGGGTATGACGCGTTGTATATCGGCGATTTGCAATGGGTCCGTTTGTCCTGTCGTTTAGTCTCATGTGCATGTCGTTCTGAGGCTATCTCATCCCGTATCCTGTTCGCCCCTCTCCCTTCCTTGCCCATTTTCTTGCTTTGCACAGTGGACAACTGATGAAGACCTGCGACAAATCGCGAGCAGTCTCAGAATACACATCGATCACAAGGACATCACGTTCTCTGAGCACAAGGTCAACGGGAAGAGCAAAGGGTGAGCAGAGCCCTACCCTGTGCATAACGCTACTCTCCTGACCTACTCTCTTGCGTGTCAGAATCGCGTATATTGAGGTTCACGACTCGGACAGTGCCCAAGTCCTCAAGAATTGGTTCGACAACAAGCAAGTCCACTATTCATGCATACCTCGACTATAAAACTAATCAACCCCTACTAATTAGTGATTTCCAAAATCGTCGAGCCTCTGCGACATTAACACAGTCAGCGCAGGGCAACCCCTTCCGCACTCTCCCCAAAGGTACGGCCCTTCCTTCTCTCCCGTAATGATGTTCAACTCTCTTCAGAACCTCCTACACGTGGCGGAGGACCCCAGCAGCAGCAACAGATGGCACCTGCACCTATACCGACTGGTGGTGCGGGTATGGGCCGTGGCGGCGGCGGCAACTTCCGGGGGAACCAGATGAACAACATGAACGCGATGGGCGGTCGCGGGGGCATGGTGGGCGGGGGCATGATGCGGGGTGGTATGATGGGTGGCGGGATGGGCATGGGCATGGGCATGGGCGGTGGGTACATGGGCAGCCATATGGGCGGCAATGTCGGTTATGGCGGCAATGCTGGCTATGGGGCCGGCCGTGGAGGCATGATTCCTCAAGGCCCGCGGGGCGGGATGATGGGTGGCGGACGAGGCGGGATGATGGGCGGTATGGGTACGAGTTTCTAGTTTCTTTAGTCTACACCCTGGATCATGTTTTGCTTACTGTCACGCTTTTTTGTATGGCTCGTCTCGACACGCGCGTTCAGGTGTGGGGAATGGTATGGGCGTGGGCGCGGGCAGGGGCGGTTTCGGCATGCCTCAAGGTCACATCAATCCTGCGTTCGTGCCAGGCGCCCAAGGCGGGGTCGACGGTCCTCGGAAAGGGTATCGGCCAAACGAAATCGCATGAGTAGACGTCAAGACGCGGTACTTATTATTCTCTGCTTTCAATTCAACGCTTTGCCCTCTGCATTTGTATTTTATTAATATTTCGGACGGAATGAACACATCCTTTCTCCAGATGCGATGGTCGACAGACACGACGCCCAAGTGCAATCCACGCCTTTTGTCGTGGAGTTACGGCGGTCGAGATGCCATGATCCATCACTGAGATCCCTTCCCTTCTGCTTCAGCCTTCTGCCCTGCGAACAATTCTAAAGGCTTTTTTCAATCTGTGCTCATGTGAGGTTTGATCTCATCCACGATTTCCAGCCTGAGCTTAGGTCTCTGTTTGGGGTCACCATCGCTTCGCTGTCAGTGTCATTGTCAATGATCGCTGTGATGCCCTGGTCTTCTCATCAATACCATTACAGGTGACCGGACTCTTTTCGTCCATCGGGAAGATGCACCGTGGAATCCTTTGCGAGTGCGAAACTACCCCCGGTAGTGAGGTCTATCTCTCTGCTCCTGCCAGCGGCAGCGATGCCAGACTCGTCGTTGGACTTCGAGACGGCGGAGACTGCGCACGAGATGTAAGCATCGACGCCCATCGTATTCCATGGTCCCCATCTTACGTCCCAATTTCAACTAGCCTCATTCATAATTATCTGCACCTGGCCGCCATCGGTCAGTCCAGCGGTCAAAAATCTCGTCTGTACCAAACTTAGCTGACTGCCTCCATCTGCGATCTCTGTAGCATTCCTATTCTATGACCACTTGATAACGGCCGGTGAGAGGTTTGCTAACTGTTCATCTCCCGATTGTCTGGTCTGACGTGTGTCACCGAATGCAGGAAACGAAGTCGACTATCTTTGGCGGCGTCCAAAGACGCAAAGCGCGTATTGGTTTTTCTTCATGCGTTACTCTGCGTTCCTTGGCAACATCGCGGTGACGACCTTGGGTTTCACCACATTACATCCAGAGGTGTGTCTGCTGCAGTTCGACATCCAGACCCATCTTGATAATGGCCGTTCGTAGAGGTTCGAATTATATTGATCTCTCGCTCGCACCGCACTATTATTGATGCTCAGGTAGTTGTAGGAAGTATAACCTCTTTCGTCAGCTGCTGCTCGTCTTCAACCAGGTGCTGGTTTGCGGTAAGTGAATCCTCCTGGAATGGCGCTGCAATGGAAGCTGACACGACATTAGTACTCCTCACTTTGAGGATATACGCATTGTATAGCCGTTCTCGAAGGATACTCGCATACATGTTGGGCAGCGGCGCAGTATTGGTCGGTATATCTTGTGTACGCTTCCTTTTGCCTTTCAATCTTCAACTCCCATTAATCCAAGGCACCGCAGTGGGCATTGTTTGGGCAGAAAAGTGCTCCAGCGGAGCAGGGGTCTGGATGTCATATCGGGCTTTCGTCTGTAACGTGCGTCGGCCATTTCACGTTGCTCATACTTCAGCGAGAGCTGATCTGGTATTGGTGTTGGCAGAGCGTACCGTAAGTACCCTGTCGCATTTCAAGAACGCACTATGAACGCCTAATCGAAAACCAGGACTTGCGGGTGCATGGGAGGCCCTTTTTGTATATGATTCCATTTTATTCGGTCTCACTATGGCAAAAACCTGGAGCAGCAGACAAGAATTCGTAACGACACGGCCTGGAATTCCTATACTCTACATAATTTTTCGTGATGGTACGTCCTACGTCGCCGCTTCTTACTGATTACTGAGACCCCACTGGTTACAAGGGGCGATTTATTTTGCGTTAGTGGTCTCTCACCGATCCCACCACTATGACCATAAATTTATCTTCCTTGTTCTCTAGCGTGATGGCACTCGCAAATTTGGCGAACATTCTGACATTCCATGTATGTCACCTGCCCTTTCAGAGAAGGAACTTCCACTGACGATGAGTCAAGTTCTGCGGTGTATGTGTTGGTGCACTCTCCGCTTGCAATTGATCTTACCTTATGTCCCAGCCGTTCATGAGAGGAGGGTTATCCACCTTTGCGAGCGCGTGGGTTTGCCTTTGTAAAGCTTAATCTGCTGGCGCTCATTTGCTTTCGATGGCAGCATTTCTGTCACAATGATGGCTCGTCTCATGCTCAACCTTCACGAAACTGCCGACGCCGGAATCTATTCAACAACCAGGACCAATTTCACGAGCACAGACATGGAGTGTCGTTCGCCGACAACCGGTGTCGAACTGGACACCCTTTGGAGTGGCGACCTCCAACACAGCATCATCCAACAAAGCACAGTCCCCCACGCCCAAAGCTTCCGCCTTGAGGATTCCAGACACATGGCTTCGTTTACCCTCCACCCTTCAGTTCGAGGATGATGCCTCGGGCCACCGATACGTTTTTCACGTTATTTATGACCTCCCCACTGTATCCATCCATTCGCATGCACATTGACTCCATCCCTCGTTGCACACCAGTCCTACATATATATTGTATACCCTAACCTCCAGCGCTCGATGCTCAACCAACGAAGCTGTATGCCATATCGATCGTCCTTTTGCAAGGAACCGGGAGCTGCTGGTTTATTGATGGGCCGTGGCCAGCTTACCTTGAACCCTACACTGAATGTACCTCGGATTCATGGCAGAGCCGAAGCGAAGGTAGTACAGGGGAAGGGGAAGTCTATTTGATACAAGTCGAGAAACTCTATAAACCTAACGACTAAGCAACCTTCACGAGCGGTCCTTACCGCCACATCGCCAGCGGCAATATTTGTGGCGCGGTTTCTTTGTCGCTGTTGGTTCTTGAGCTTTCCACCAGTCAGGGTTCCCTGCATAACATTCGGCCGAATCCCGGCGATTTCTCTTTCTCCCGGTGTCTTGTTCCGACCGCGCAGCGATGATATCGGTCCCTAATGGGGCACAATAACATCTCTCAAAGGGTCACTACATTTGTTACTAACCCGTCAAGTCATTTTTGCAGGTGTTCATCCACATTCTTACAGGGAGTGGCGTACCGGTATTCTAACCCGCAAGATCCAATGATTGTAGCGGCAATGGTATATCTGTACCCGTAGCTACAGACTATGGTTCAGTGGTTCCATTCAATTGTGGGTTACTGGATTCGCGAACTCGTCGAAGTTTGGCTTAGTTTTGTATGACACGTATTATGCCTTTCCACGCGCCGCCGAAGAGCCTAGCTCGTTTCGAGGGTCTCGTTCGAACCTGTTCGACCCTACCCTGACCCTGGCTAATATGATTTTTTTGTCAGTTATTCAACGGGAAGTTCGCGGTATTGGACTTGGTATTGGATTATGCCGTCGTGTCACTCTCAGCTCATGAATTCACTCCTTCACATTGCAGTCATGGACCGGTGATCACACCATTCGCAGCCCCCTCTTCCCTGTCTCCGCCTGTTCCTTCGCCCTTCCATCGGAAACTGGCCGGACTTAAGCCGACATCACACTTGAAAATAATGAGTCATAGGAACGTATTTGTCATTAGGCAACTTTGGTGAGATTTCTTCTCAAAAGCGCAATACTGATCAGTTCTCTCATCATTTATCTACGAGGCGCCGGACGGATGTGCCGGTTGGCTTCTGTCCTCAAGCCACCATGACCGCCCAAGTTGACGAGGAGACCCCCCTGCTTCAAGCGCAGCCAGTCAAGAGGACTCCTCTTCCTTGGTTCCAGTTCTCTATAGTGCTGTTCCTGCAGCTCGCGGAGCCTCTGACTTCGCAAGTCATATCCCCGTTCGCGCCCCAGGTGCGTAGTTCTGCTCTAACGGATGGTTTCTTGAGTCCTCGCTCATGGACGCGCGATTTTAGCTAATGCGGGATATTGGCGTTACGAAAGGAAATGAAACTCAGGTTGGATATTATGTTGGACTTATGGTGCGCCCGAATCGCTGTTATTATTATGCGCTTCACTGAAATTAGAGTTGTGCAGCAATCTCTTTTCTTCTTAACTCAAGCATTCACGGTATTGCACTGGAGCAAAACTTCAGACCTTGTCGGTCGCAAGCCGGTCATCCTTCTTGGATTATTTGGACTATCCCTCTCTATGTTTTGCTTCGGTCTCTCCAGAACCTTCTGGGGGCTTGTCTTCAGGTATGTCACTGCACCCTGCTGTCAACTCCGAAATTGCTGACAAGTAGCACAGCCGGAGTCTCAATGGCGCTCTGAGTAAGTGTCCCGGCTCCTTCGTTCTACCCTTAGTTAACCTGGATATTTTTAGATGGAAACATTGGGGTAATCAAAAGGTAGGCTTCAAATACGTCGCGTTTGTGTTGATCTGACCTGTCTACCGTAGTATGATGGTCGAGTTGACAGACTCGACAAACATTGCGCAGGTGGGTCGTTATCCTTCAGAGTGCTAGTATGGCTTACCAAATGTCATGCAAGGCGTACGCTTACATGCCCATTGCATGGTCCACTGGCGGAGCCGTGAGTCAAGTTGCGTTTATCACTTACTTACTGTAAATTTACGACCCCCCGGTAGCTTGGTCCTATCATCGGTGGCTCTCTTTCACGACCAGCCCAACGATTCCCTAAACTTTTTGGCCAAAACGAATTTCTCAAGACCTATCCCTACTTTCTACCTTGTGCCGTGCCCGCCACATTCTCCGCCGTGGCGTGGCTCGTAACTTTCCTCTTTCTCAAAGAAACCGTCAAATCACCCACCTCTGTATCAAGCATCCTCAAACTTCGAAAAGGTAAACGGGATTTGAAGACGTCTCCGATAGTCCCGGTTGCGAACTTTCCTGAAGCCGATAAGCCGCTGTCGCTCCGTGCTCTTCTTACTCCCCAGGTCATTGTGGCCGCGGGTAACTATGCCGTTCTTTCCCTTGTGGATATTGCATTCCGCGCGGTCCAGCCTCTATTTCTGTCGACTCCTATTGCGCTTGGGGGACTCGGGCTGCCCCCTCCAATTATTGGGAATATTCTTTCCATCTATGGAGTGTTCAACGGACTCATCCAGGTGTTCCTATTCGCGAGGATCCATGATTACTTCGGCTCCAAGAAGACCTACATGGCAGGAATAGTGGCTGCACTTCCTGCGTTTGTTGCCTATCCGATCATCAATTATATGGCCAGGTCCCAAGGCCTTGGTACATATGTGTGGATCGCCGTAGGTCTGCAGATTTTGCTTTCTATCGGCATGAGCCTCTCGTATGGTGAGGACATTTTACGATTTGATACGCCTTCGTTTCTGATCTCTCCCCAGGTGCCATCTTCATTTTCATTGCCGCAGCTTCTCCCAACCGCGCATCGCTTGGTGCAACGAATGGACTTAGTCAGGTATGGCAGGCAACCTCGACCTGGTGTATGGTGTAACACGCTGAGCTTCTTTACAGATGACTGTCAGTCTTATGAGAGCACTCGGCCCTGCAGCGGCCAACTCATTGTTCTCCCTTTCCATCGAAAAGAAATACCTGAACGGATACCTGGTCTATTACGTCCTCAGCTTGGTTGTATGTGGAGCGATGGTTGCTGGCTCGCTGCTTCCTCGCAAGCTCTGGACCCAATGATGGAGGATTTGGACATGGCGGATACATACATAGAGGATATCCTTTGCCATATTTGATGTGTGAAAGACAGTCACAATGGAAAGCGGCAAAGTTGCCTGCGGGCACAAACACGACCAAACTTGATCTACTTACCACGATGGCTTTGTTCTCACCTTGTTCTCCACACGGCCAATTGCTCCTTTGACTGCGACGACTTTTCTACCCGTCTGGGCGATTACTCACCATGTCGACCTCCTTTCAAGCGCTCATGGCGTTGAGCGAATCGCAAACTAGGCAATCGCAAAACGCTGTGCAGACTGCACTACTACAACGACAACGGAAGGAGGAGGAGAAAAAGCGGTTACAGGCAGAGCAGGAGAGGAAAGAGCAAGAGACGGCGAAAAAGCGGAGGTTGCAGATCTTCGAGAATGAGAGGCGCGAGAAGGAGAGGCAGCAGAAATTGGAGCAGGAACGGGCGGCCAAGGAGGCGTTGCTTCAGAAAAGGGAGGAAGAGGCCCGCAATGCCCTTCTCTACGGACCCAAGAAGGCGAAGTCACTCGCGGCTCTTCCTGGCGGTTCTTCTCCAAAATGGCCATCTTCTTCATCCCGTGTCCGCGAGAACGTTCGTAAACGAAGGCTCCCAGATGAGGACGATGAACCAACCCCGGACTTTCTTACGCGGGAGGAGAAGCGAGAACGCAAGCAGCAGATGGAGGCGCGGAAGCTCTTCAATGCTGCGAAACGTACTTCCAATGCTGGGAGCTACTCGAAAGCGGGCAGACGCCTGCCAGGTGGCGCTGTCGACGTTACCACGACTTCACAGGTGGCGGATTCCTCCATGTCCAACAAGTCGGTCAAGGAGCGGATAGCTGCCATGCCCAACACCTTGACGAAGCTTAACACGGTCAAGCGCGATACTCGGACGATAGACGAGATCATGCAGGACCGACAGAAAGCGCGGGTTAACAAAGTCCTCGATGGTGACGAGGCGCGTGGTTTCGACGATTGGTTTGGATCTTCGAAGAAGAAGGAATCAGCGAAGAAGCCTTCACCTCAACCCGCTACCTCTTTCGCCAGCTCTGGGGTGAATAGTCCAGCCTCCCGTAAGTGTCCTTGGATAGCTTTTGCTATGTACACATCTTACACGCTATTCTAGGGGGCGGTAGCTCTACTCCTCAGCTTTCGAATCCAAAGAAAATGCCCCCACCTCCCAAGCCTTCGTTATTGAAGGCCGCCGCAACTAAAGCCGCCGCTTCTTCCTCCGCCGCTGTGAAACCCTCTCTCGCGTCTGTTTCTCGGCCTACAACCTCTGGTAGTACTAAGCCCTCTGGAATGCCTTCGAAGCCGACAGCTTCGACCAAGTCAAGTGCACCTTCCGGAAAGAAACGTGCTCGCTCTGCCAGTCTATCCGATGACTCGTACGATTCTCCCCCTCCCAAGAGGCGTGCTTCTCCGCCACGCACAGCTATCAGCGACGAGATCTGGAAGCTCTTCGGCAGAGACAGAAACAGCTATGTCTCGAAAGATGTCTTCAGTGACGACGAGGATATGGAGGCTGATGCGACTGCTCTGGAGCGGGAGGAGAGCGAGAGGTATGTCGTTGCCACTCATTCTATGAACACCGCTAACGCCACATCAGCGCACGCATCGCCAAGAGGGAAGATACACTCGCACTCGAGGAAGAGCGCCGCCGCGAGCAAGAGAAACGCCGGCGCAAGCGGGAGAAGGAGGCCCGCGAAAGGCGCGACTAGATTCAACATCATTTCTACCCCACACTCTCTGCGCAATCTACCCAGCCGATCTGACTTCGGCACGCAGCTGGTCGCTGTTGGTCGCGACCACCCAATCTACTGATCCTGTTCGGTATTTCTCATGGATGGATGGACAGTTACTATAACTCAACTCAACGCACTCTATCTATCTCACCTCACCCATAGCACATTCCACAGTCCACATTCACATACATATTATTGCAATGGCTTCGTCTCAAGTGTAGACCTCATGTATCTTCTACCCACCTTTCTTTTGTACTGCTTAGATCTTGCTTGCTCCGCTTTGAGTTTTACCCGAATTCCCTAAGTAGAGGGTCATGCTCATGTATAAATAGACTTGTATGGCAATAAAACACGCCTTTATCCACGACCTTGTGAACTTCTTTCTTTCTCCCACTCGGTTGTGTCGCAGCTCTTGGTAATTTGCTTCAAATCGCGCAAAGGCTCTGATATCGCAGCCCAGATCCTTCCGTTGTCGCCCAGCGCTAGCGTACCAGAGCGTACCGGAATTTCATCATGTTTGCGCGACTCGGAGCTCGTCCATCAGCTCTACTTCGTTCCCTATGCTTCTTACTCGGACGGACATCATCAACGACCTCGAGTGCGGCCAGCTTCAACTGCTATGAGCACTTAGCGTATCACACCATTCGATGAGTCGGTATTCGCTGTGCGAATCCGCGACGAAGAAGGGGGCGAAGAAGGGGTGTTTCACAGCGACGAAGAAGCGCACTTCCTGACACCAGAACAAGGATTTGGCTACAACCCTCTCATGCTTGAGGACCGGATTAAGGCCCGTGTACCCGCTGGCGGCACGTTTGAAATTGTTCGAAAGCTAGGCTATGGCATGAATGCGAGCGTCTGGCTGGCTAAGTACCACAGCGCGTGAGTCCTTCCAAGCTATCATCTGCATTGACTTTACTTAAAAACCGATAGCGACTCGACTGTTGAGCCCAGATTTATGGCGCTCAAAGTCCTCACTGTACCGCAGGAATTCTTTACGACAAATGTTTTGTCCATGGAACGGATTACTGGCAGAAACCCAGACCATCCAGGCTACCAGCACTGTCTTCTCCTTCGTGACACCACACCCTCTTATAGCTATCATGGGCTTCACATGAGTCTGGCCACCGATGTCCTTGGTTCCGATATGCTGTCTCTTAAACTCGCACAACCAAACCAGGTATTTTCCGTGCGCGTTACCAAAAGGATTACCAAACGGGTTCTCCTTGCCCTTGATTACCTTCACCGTGATTGCGGCTTGGTTCACCGGGGTGAGCTGTCTATTGACCAATAAATAACACGGTCAATATGTCAGCCTGTACTTCTGCGTGCCCCAGAAATCGTACTAGGGCATCCCTGGTCCACGCCTATCGACATATGGTCTGTTGGATGCCTTGTGAGCTGCAGTACCTTTGTCAATGGCTAGAGCAATTGACCAACAGTTTGCCTTCCAAGATATTTGAGTATCTCATAGGCACTCCCTTGTTCCAGTTGTATGGGCCGCCCTCTATCACGGTATCCGATTCTCATCGCCAGCGTATGTCCGAACTTCTTGGAGATTTTCCACTGAGCTTCCTCGTGGGTTGCAGTAGACGTGACCAGTACTTCAATACACAGGGTGAGCATACAAATACTATTCATTGCGCGCGAAACTCTTAGCTTATCTCGTAGGGGAGCTTCTCCGAATCAAAACACTTTTCCCTCAAACCATTGAAAGCGCCATTGCGTTTTATAAACGCGTCGACGATAGGGATATTGCTTCCACGGCGGCCTTTATGCGACGGTGTCTGACCATCGATCTGTCCGCGCGTCCCAGTGCATCAGAACTATTGCAGGATGAATGGCTCCGTGATGTTGGAGAGGTTGCCTATTTTCACTGTGCCGATTCTCTTACTCGTCTCGCATCTTTGGTGAAGGCATTCAGTCGTTTGGTGCACATTACTTTCCGGTGCGCGGATACTTTCAACAGCTTTCTCTTTCAAGCACTCGTACAGGCGGTACATTGTCTTCTACATACTTCACATCAACACTACTGTTTGCATCATTATTTTGCAACTTCAAATAATTCCTCCATTGCGCGCGCGTGGCGAACTAGAAAGAAACCCCGCGCCCAGAAGATGTGGCAGATCTAGTCCCAGTGATAGGTGGCAATAGAACAGTGTAGAGAAGCTGTTCTATTGCATCTACAGCCTCTAGTGGGATCTATCCCTGCTAGTGGATTTGGATCTTGCTGATGATGTGCACAAGTACGCGCCCATGTTTTTAACTACCTGGCTAAATATTAAATCTATCAACCTCACTTCCACGCGCGGCTCTTTGGCAAGGGGTTGCTGAATGAAGCCTGTGCCAAAACGAGAAAATCAAGGCGTCCCTCTGTGCCTGAACACTATTCCTCCACCCTCTGGCGATATAAAAGCGATCCGTGCGCCTCCGGGATCTGTGGCGGCGGGGTGGTCTCGTCTGTAATTGTAGCGAAGCTCTTCGAAGTGAGAGAACCCGTGGTAGAGGTCCTCATCCTTCAGCAAATCGTCGATCTCAGGCATGTGTGCGAGGATCTCCGGTTTGAGGCATTGCAGATCACGAAAGTCATTAATGGGGGTGATGTTAGTCTCTCAAAGGCAGACGTAGATACCTTGGTTCAACCTACGCAGGCTTCGGACATCCGTATCTGACATCTGCTTTCCACTCCCCACCCCTTGTCGGGAGGTCAACTGCCGAAAAGTGGCCGTTATTAGTATATCACATGACTGCCTTTACCTCTACCAGGTCGCGTCTATCGCATTCATTCCCCCATGTACAGAGCACTATAATCACTTACGTTTTCGCACCTAATCCACTATGGCTATGATATCAACTCCCACCGACGTGACGCCGAACTCTTCCTTTGACTGGACATCCGAACTTGGTCAAATCAGACTCACCAATCTTGTCGTCCCTAATCTAAAGTACACACCATGAGATCAGCGGCCCATG